>LPNX010095036.1:2707-123444 GCA_001517045.1 Pseudotsuga menziesii
CTGATATCCATTCCACACTTCAATCTCAATAGGATCCGAAAATCCAATGGTATCTACAGATAACCATTGTTGAGACATCATACCAGATAAACAATGAAGTCCAATATAAGAAATAAAATAAAAACCAGCCAAGTGTAATTTATCTATCACAGGAGAAGGTAATACATGTCTCCATTTGCAGCCAATCCACGGATCTAATCCAATACGGACAGCATTACCATTTCCAATCTTCCAGACTAGAAAATTCCCAATAATGTCAAAAGCCCAAAGAACAACTTTCCAATAGATTGATATGTTCTTTTTCTTTTTATCAGAAGATCTGATCCAATCCAGAATATGCAGTGGATGAATATATTTCTGAACAGCAATCTTAACCCATAAACCCGAGCCATGAATGATATTCTAGACATTTTTTGCTGCAAGTGCCTTAGCAAATAAAACAGGAACTTTAAGTCCCCATCCACCCATTGATTTTGGATTGGCCAGTATCTTCCATGATATCCAAGGTAAACCTAAAGAATTCAGTTTACCAGACCAAAGAAAATTAAAACAAAGCTTTCTGATTTTGTCTATGACTCCCAAATGTATCCAAAAGTGCATCCAATAGACCGGAATAGCCTCTAATACAGCTTTAATCAAGTTCAGCTTGCCTCCCTTGGACAGCCAACAGAAACTCCAATTGTGAATCCTTTTTTCAACTTTAATGATCAACCAATCCCAGTCCCTAATAAGGTATCTGAAAGGTTTAAGATGAAACCCACGGTACTTCATACCATTTTCAATTTTGTCAACAGGAAATGTGAAAATATTATGTAAAGTAATAACCTTAGTATCTTCCATACAAGAAAAATATAAAGAAGATTTATCATCATTAATTTTCATCCCAGATGCCTTGCAGAAACTCATTAAAATCTCATATAAAGTAGAGAGAGATTGTTCAGAACCATCATTGACCATGACAATATCATCCACAAAGAGGACATGAGTTAAAACAATGTCATTTCCAAAAGATAAACCATGATATGTCTCACATGATTTGGCATAAAGAATAGCTCTCCCTAGACCTTCAACCACAATAATAAATAGAAGAGGTGCCAAAGGGCACCCCTGTCTAAGACCCCTGCCAGATTTAAAGAAATTGGTAGCAACACCATTAATGAGCAGAGAGAAAGATACAGAAGAAAGGCTACTCATTACCCAAGAAATGAAATTTCCTGCAAAATCCAGTTTTGCAAGTATAACCCGAAGATAGATCCAGCTGACTCAATCATAAGCTTTAGATAGATCAATCTTTATCATGATAGCTTTTAAGGATTTAACATGCATAGTATGCATACCTTCCTGAATGACTCCTACTACATCATGAATCTGCCTACCCGGCAAAAACCCAAACTGTTCATCAGAAATACACCTACCCAATACCTTTCTGATCCTGATAGAAATAATCTTGCCAATAATTTTGTAAACAAAATTACACAGGGATATAGGCCAAAAATCCTCAAAAGATAAGGGATGATCAATCTTGGGAATAAGAGCTAGAAAGGTAGAAATAAATACAGCTGGGATTTTACCACTTATCCGAGACAATTCAATAACTCTCAAGAGATCCTCACCCAATACATCAAAAAGACATCTATAAACCTCAATTAGAATTCCATCAGGTCCCGGACTGTTGTCATTTTTGCTAATGGTTAGAATATGCTTGATATCATGCAGAGTGACAACCTGCATTAGCTCAACATTGTCAGCCACAGAAACAGATGAGGGAAAATAATTAGCACTTTTTACAATCTCCAAGAAGGTGTAGATCAACTTCTTTTTTGAACAGACTCTCAAAATGTTGAATCCCAGCCTCAGCAATAGCCTCTGATCCTTCCACAAGATTGACAGTATCATCATGAAGTTTCCAAATAGTATTAATACATTTCCTATGGGCAAGAAATTTATGAAAGAAAGGGGTATTGTCATCACCACAAATCAACCATAAAGCCCTACTTTTTTTACGAGCCTCCTTTTCCTGATAAAGAAGAATAGATCTCTTGCGAGATTCAATCTCAATCAATAACGTTTTATCCTCCTTCGATATAAAACCAATAATATCCCTGTCATAATACCTTTTCAACTCACATTCAATATCAACCATATCCTTAATATCCTGTGCATTTTTCTTCAGAGACCACTTAATAGAAATATCTTTAATTCTTTTAATGTTCTCAACAAATTGAGAAGCAGGAGATAACTCAGACTGGGCAACAAAAAGAACCCATGAGTCTTTTAATACTTCAACCAACTCAATATGATCCAACCAACAAGCATTGAACTTGAAAGGGAAATGGGCCTTAGGAGACTTAGGACAAATTTGTAGATAAACAGGTTGATGATCAGATACTCCTCCACACCCAACCCATTGTTTGAGAAAAAAATCACAATCCAAGAAATCAGCGGCTACTAAGAGTCGATCCGACCTTTTACAGATACTCTCAGAACCAACTCTTCGGTTACTCCAGGTAGGAATGGACACCAAAGGATTGATATCAACAAACCCCAAGCTATCCAGAAGATTATGAAAAAAATTGGTTAATACATCCACACGAGCTTTAACCCCCCAAATTTCAGAAAGTCCCAAGGAGAAATTAAGGTCTACTCCAAAAACAAAAAATGGAGACAAGAAGCATTCCATCCTTATCAAATTATTCCATAATACTTCCCTGTCCAGGTATGGCCCATAAAGGTTGACAAAGGATATTTCCTTCTACAATTCAAATGAATGTAAGACAGCACATAGACCAAAGGTCATGGCCCAGGCATTCTGAAAAAGAAATTTGCGGGACTTCCAACCCAAAAGGAGTCCCCCAGATCTGCCCTTAGCATCCACCGAAATAAACTTCCAACCTTGAATCAATAGTTCCAAATCCTTAACCAGAACACACCTCTCAATCATCGTTTCTTGCAAAAAAATAACATCAATAGGTTGTTCAACAATCAATCTTTTTATCGCTAGTTTTTTAGGTTGACTAGCCAAACCCCTACAATTTAAAGTCAAAAGGATCATAAGGGAAACTTGATAGGGGCATTGGCTCTAAGCACCCCAGCTCCAATCATAACAAAATGGAAATATTTTAAAACAGCTCTAGTCCGACCCCTAACAGGATTATGATTCCCAAAAGTATCCTTGACAGGCCCAAACCCTCCATTAAAAGATTTTGAACAAGAACGAAGAAAATAACCCTTGCTGACAATAGGAGAAACCTTACGGGGAGATACAAACCCCAAATCCCGCAAAGATAAATTCTGAAAATGAGCAAAAGAAGAAGAAACCTCAGAGCGATTCTTAATGCAAAGATTAAAACCCAGGTCATCAGACAGATTAGATATACTTAAAGGTTTAAGGGTTGATAAAAACGTTTGTCCAACCTCAGGGTTTAAATCCACCTTAATAGAATTCAAATCCACTTCTTTCTCATCTAGAGGTAATCCTTCCTTAGCTACCAACTTTGTCCCACAATTTTTAACCCTCCATACTTTATGAGATCTGGAAGAAAAGTGTTTATTGAAAGGGAGCGAACATTCATTCAACAAATGTCCAAACCCATGGCATCTATAACATCTAAAGGGTACTCCAAGATAATCCAATGGCTGACAGAGTTCACTACTACCCTTTTTAATTACCAATTCAGCAGGTAACCCATTTTGAAAATCTAACAATACAAGAACCCGTCCCATACAGCAAACCCCAGTTTGTATATAAGAAAAATCAATTTCCAAATGGGATCCCAAAGTATTACCAACAAGTCTAAAAAATTCAAATGACCAGAATTCGAATGGTAAGTTTGGAAGTTTGACCCAAATAGGAACTTGATCATACCTTTCCTTACGGGGATCAAATAAAGGCGTCCATCGTTTGATGAGTAGACCATCTTTGTCCCATCTCCAAACTCCAGTCAGAACCCGGTCTGCATCATCCACAGAGGAGAATTTAAATGCTATCCAGCCCCTTGGAAGCAGATAAATCACAGGTGAAGTGCTGATAACATCTTTCCACACCATCGCAGCCCACCCATGCAGACTATCAGCATTAAAATTACGCCTTCCAAACCTCCCAACCAAAGTCAATGCATTGGTGAGAACAATGTCATTTAAATGCACATTTTCATCCACAGTCATCAAAACCGGTTTAATTTTCTTAATGGATTTGTACGAACGCTTCTTAGGCGTTTCAGGCCCCATACACACCGGCATTACAGAAACATGCAAATTCTCATTACTTGAATCAGAATGCCTGATAGAAACAGGAATCCCATAAGATACCTTGGGTTCAGATCCCAAGTCTTCTATCATGCCTTCGCACACCCCCTGTTCCAACACAGATTCCGTAAGAATATACGGGATACACTTCCTTGATACCTTATCACCATTATAACCAGAACCAAGTTGATAATGGTCACCAGAAACCTTAATATCACAAGCCAGGATACGCCCCGAATCCGGAAGAAAAACCGAACTCAAAGAATGTGCCTCAATCCCAGCCAAAGATCTATTCCCAAGACCCGCAATGCAATGCCCAGACTCTGGGCATCTGAAAATAGCCTCCGAAGCTGAATTTCTCAGGTGAGATCCATAATGAGCATTCAATTCCAACGCATTCAATAAAGGATTAGAACCAACATCATTTACCAGTCCAGCATCCGACGAGAGTAAACCATCAGTCAATGATTTAATTTTAGAACGCACCGGCACAAAATCAACCGAACCATCTGCCGAGTGTTTCGCACCTGACACATGCTCTTCAATCACCTTAAAATCTAAACTATGGTTTTGGACGCTCATAAATCCACCATCCAAACAAGCAGATACAAGATTATTCCCAATCATATCAGAATAACCAATGTTACAGTCATCTTTTACCGGTCCCAACAATGGCAAAACCATATCTCCCAAACAAAACTTCGCCGGTGAATAGATCGCAGAAACCTGCTTATCCTCACCAATAACCTTCTTAAAACACTTCAAATTCCCCGGTGGTACAGAACCAACAAAACCAGCTACCGAAAGTTCTGTCTCATGTAAGCATTTATCAGTCAAGTCTAAACAATAGTTTCGTCCACCCATAATTCCACCATCCATACAATCAGATATAGAATTAATCCCAACCAAAACAGAATGGTCAAGTTTACAGGCATCTTGCACCGGACCGAGCAATGGCACTCCCATATCTCCCAGACAACACTGCAAAGGCGAATAGATCACGGAATTCTGCTTCTCCTCTCCTATACCCTTCTTAAAACATTTCAGGCTCCCCGGCGGCGTACGAGCCAGGATTTTCGTCGCCTGAAGCGACATACTTGTCACTGCAAATGAATGAGCGCAAGGATAATCGTGTTGGCTGGTGAGGATGTGTCAACACTACATTGCAAAGATTGATAACATAATAAGACTATGGGATTGCCACCACAAATCGATCAGCAGACAATTAAATGCCGACCAGACAAAACATAATGAGTGACACAAATCCCAGAGTTTCTAGCCAGGCGTTTACACAGCGGGACACCAAAAGAACGCCACATCCATCGTCTGATGTCAGATGAGTACTGTCAACCTTGGCATACATGAAATCAAATAAATGCAATCTAGATATCCTGAGCTTTCTCGGCTTCGATCCTTCCAAGAAATACTATCATACATAATCTGACATCATCCTCCAAACTTAACGCCCTGACAAAACTCTACACCATCCTCCAGATTTAAACTCGATCACTATACATAGCTATAACTACCTCCAAAATTACAAACTGTCACTAAACCCTACACCAGCGCCTCCATCAAGAATCAACGCCAAAATGATTCGGTCCACTCACTCAAAGAGTAGTACAATCTATATTACATTACATATAAGTGGGAGAGTTAGCTAAGACTATTGAAAGTAGTCGATTACCTATTCTTCTTTTTCTCTTATCTATGTATGCGAGCCTTTATACTCTACACTTCCTCTTGTCTATTGTTTTCTAATTCATCTATGCTTACGTTGCCTTTTTTTGAAATGAAAACAGATGAGCATAGCTTTATTTATCAGGGCCGAGGAGAACGGCAGGGTCACTCCGTTGGAGTGCAACTAGAATAATAACATATTCAATAATAGTTCAAGTTTACTATTATTTGTTATAATAGTTATATTTTGAAATTTTAATCTATATTTTGATTCATTAAATAAATATGAATTCGTATAATTCAAGTTTCTTATTATTTGTTATAATAATTATATAGTGAAATTTTAATCTATATTTTGATTCATTAAATAAATAAATATGAAGTCATATAATTCAAGTTTCTTATTATTTCTTATCATAGTTACATAATGAAATTTTAATCTATATTTTGAATTATTAAATAAATATGAATTCATATAGTGTGGTAGTTCGATGAATATTGATTCTGCATAACAAAGCATAATTTTAAACAAATATGTAACTATATTTTTTCATTTATTTTTTAAAATAAAAATAAAAATCACATATTATTGAATTAATATTCAAAAAATTACATATAATGAAATAAAAAAGTCATACATACATATTAAACTATATTTTCACATCATGTTATATATTATGTTTCAAATTTAAAATCTATTTGTAACTAAACTCTTTCACATCATCTTGGTGTCTTTTGGTATCAAAGCCAGCACGATTTCTGTATCATCTTTTTTTACTTGTAAGTTTCAGAAGCTCTTTGAATCAAATTCTAGTATTACATTTTGAAAATCTATCTGTGCATTAGTAATCTGAGACAGAGTTCATTTCTTGCTATAAAAATACCCGTGTGGAATAGTTTTGATATCCGAGTCAGTTTTGGAGTTTTGGTGGCTATAGCCGTTGGTTTTAGGCGTCATAAGTCTACTAGTGTTGTCTCTTAGTAGACCTGTAGGATATCTTCAGGCCCAAAACTATTTCTTTACTGCCCGATTTCGGCAAGTGTTCCATGGATCCTTCAATGGACTCTGTAGGGTTGATATCTCTTGATTGTCAATCTATAGATCAGACTACAGTCTCTCTAGCTAAAAGGAGATCATCCTTTCAAGCTTCTAGAGCTTCTTCTTCCATTATAACTATTGATGATACAATACCTTCCCCTGACTAGAAACTTCCTGAAATCTTACTCTCCGAGGTTTATAAAATGAAGTGGTGGCAGTATAAATCCCACACACAAATTAAAATCAGTTCCTTAGACATCACCTTCACTGACCAGGAAGAACCCATTCACATTAATTTAATTTATAAAGAACAAATTGACTGGGAAAATAAAATATTATAAATATACGCATCTGGGCATTGTCAAATTAGACTCAGCCCGTTAGTATGGACCTATATGAATGTTTCTTCTTTGTGTTGTGTTTTGGATACCCGAAACTTAGATTTTGTTGATGCTTTAATTCGAGGTTTCGAAGGCCCCTTGCACAATGGCCTGTTTTTCGGTACTAACTTTCCTAAATATTCCGTCAGCCTGGATGACCCCTACATCTATGATTTACTCAAAGCCTATATTCATCCTCTAGGTTTTAAAATGGATACTGGATGCAAAATCATTCATCTTTAAAATCTTTGGTTCTCATCCGCTTTGGAAATGATTCCCTTCTGTTCAAGACATTTACCACCATACACACTCCTTTTGGTCAATTTGGCCTAGTTAAACTACTATCCTAAGTTTTATTGACTTAATTGACATCAGAGGAGCACTGTATGACATCGGCATGAGCACACCCATGCCTACCTTCAGTCAAGGAGGCTGACTAAGCCTTCTCCTTCATTCGAGGAGGCTAATTGGAGCACTCCGAGGGTGATCTGAGTGTCATAAATTCACTTTATTGCTAACTAATGGTTACAATCAGTTAAACAGAGTAGTGAAGGCGCCTCCCTTCATTAAATTGATTATTTAATGAGCTGGAGTCAACAGGGGCGCCTCCAACCACTTCTGATGGTCAGTTACACTTTAGTTAACCTCATCAGGGTTCATTGGAGTCATTGATGTGCTAACACTTGTTGGTTGGATTGCAGTGACATGTGTTTGAGATACTTTAAGTTAGACTCAGTCATTTATTGCACTCCAAATTCTGTTAGGAATTAGTTGAGTCAATTAGGGTTTTGATCAGTGGTTAACTGGAGTGTTCACTGTAGCTTACATTCAGTTAAGCTAGACTCACTCATTCAATTCGAATGAACTCCTTGGGAATTCAAATTGTCTTGGAATTCATGCATCTGGCATGATCATTGTATTGTATCATCATTCTTTCATTTGATTATACAGAGCTGCTACTTCCATTGCAGCACCATTTTGCCAATTTTATGCATATTTGTCTGTATTCTTTGTGAGACTGTGTTTTTCAGTTCCTATACCACTGTGAAAAAATAATATGGTATCAAAGCTCATGGCGGGACGAAGCTCATATCTCTCAAAAAAATGGTTTTTGACAGATCTTGCATGAAAAATTGAGCAAAAGCTTAAAATTCCAGCACTGCACCAGAAGCCAAGGCTTACCATTTAATACCCCAAGTAAGGAAATTGTTGATCAAGATTGCTTGATTGACTATGCTGGTTATGATGAAAGCCTAAAATGTGCATGCTGTCTGACCTTACGGTGCCCCTTTTGTTGTGATTTTCAGGTTTTTAACAGGTGAAAGCATTCGCTCTAGCAGTTTCAGATGGCTTCTTCCGTAGAACTCTTGACTCTATTCAATTTCCACTCATGGAAAGGAGACATGGAGATCCAGCTATGTGCTAGAGGACTCTATAGGGTCACTATGGACACTGAAGAAGATCCTGCTTCTATGATAGACAAAGCTAGATTCTTGAACAAGAAAGATGAAGCATTCGGATTCTTGTGCCTCTCCATTTCCCGAGATCTTCTTTTCCATCTTTCGGGATTGAAGACTCCAATGGAAATATGGGACAAATTGGAAATCCTGTATGGAAAGCAGGATGATTTGAGAGTATACCAGCTTGAGAATGAGTTGATGTCTCTCCGGCCTTACAATTTCGAGACCTTGAATGACTTTTTTACAAAGTTCAAGCACATTGTCTTACTATTGAAGCAATGTAAAGTGGAGAAGGAGCATGATCAGCTCATCCTCGCCATACTCTCCAAACTTGGAGTTGATTATCTGGTTTTTGTCTCTACATTCTGTGCGAGGAATCTCACAACCCCTAGATGGAAGATGCCTTCACTCAATGCCTTCATTGAGTCCCTAACAAGTGAACATGATAAGCTTGTCTAGATGGGAATCATTAGATCCTCCCGTGAGCAAGCCCTCCATGTCTTGGGGCCCAAAGATCTGAAGGGTAAAGTAAAGTAGCAGAAGAACCCAAAAAATAAATTCGAAGCTCTTAAGCCTAAAGTTGAAAACCAGGAGCATGATGAGTCTTCCAGCTCAAAGAAGAACAAAGAAAAAGGGCATCATGGAAAGGAAAAAGTCAAGTGTTCATACCGCGGGAAGGGCTTCCACCCTGAACATGCCTGCATGAAGAAGAAACTTGATGAAGCTACCTCTCTCCTTAAGAGAAATCACATCAATCTTCTGAAAATATTTCGGAGGAGAGATCAACAAGATCGGGAACCACAGCATGAAAGAGGTCATGCCTTCATGGAAAGCACTTCGAAGTCCAAAGCACTCTTGATAGATTCTGGATCTTTGAACCACATGATGGCTGAAAGAGACTCCTTCTCATATTTGGAGACTAGCAAATCAATTCCCATCCACATGGGAGATGACTCCACCATCATTTCAGAAGGATAAGGTACTGTAGATCTTGAGAATGGCTATTTTTCAAATGTTTTGCATGTACCGTCTCTAGCATCAAACCTCCTGAGTGTTTATCAAATGACACATACGAGAGTGCCCAAGAGAGTATCCTTCATCTTGAATGATGTAGATATCATGGAACTTGCATTTGGGAAACTTGTTGTAAAAGGCCTTGCAAGCCATCATGCAAAAGCCTATGAGTTTTCCCATTTTGTGGCGGATGCAAATCCCACTGCACTACTGACTCATGGAAATGAAGTTAGTAGATTGTGGCATGAGAGGTTCGGCCATCTCAACTTCAAATACTTGCAGCAATTACAGAAAAATTCTATGGTTGAAGGCCTCCCGGTCATCAAGGAAACAACTAGAATTTTCAAAGGTTGTGTTGTTGGAAAGCACCCCAAGGATAAGTTCGATCGGGGGAAGGAAAGTCGAGCATCATGCATCTTGGGACTAATACATTCTGATATCAGCTGTCCCATGCCTATCACATCCATGAATGGATCAAGGTATCTTCTGACCTTCATTGATGATTTTTCCAGGTACACATGGGTCTTCTTTATCAAAAAGAAGTCTAAAGTCTGTGAAAAATTCACTAAACTGAAGGCCTTGTTTGAAAATGCATCTGGCCAAAAGATCAAGATCTCCTTGAGATCTGATAATGGCAGGGAGTATGTCAGTAATGAGTTGCTACACATATGTTCCCAAAGTCATATTCAGGTCCAACATTCAATTCCCTACACTCCCCAGCAAAACGGTGTAGCAAAAAGGAAGAATCGGTCTCTCAAGGAGATGACCACCTGTATGTTGGACAGGGATGATTTTAAGGAACCATACTTATTTAAAAGTGTATAAATGTTGGTGAATATTACCAATTCTTAAAACGCCAACTATAAAATGATTGGCGATATTTTTCAAAAAATATTTTAATTTCCAAGGATTTTATATCTTTTATATAATAATTTGGCAATTTTGAGGGTGAAAAAATTTTACCCCATCAAAATTGGGCGAAACAGGGCTTCAAAAAATGCAAAATGGCGAATTTTTTTTGGGAGAAAAACATGGAAAAATAGCCCACTGGGCTAAAATTCGCCCCTAAAATTATCCCTGATGTTGGAATCAAAGAAGTTGGCTGCAAATTTGTGGGATGAATCCATGCATGCTAGAGCATATATTCAGAACATAGTTCCACACTCATCCGTGAAACGGAATACCCCTCTCAAAGCATACTTCGGACACAAGCCTGATGTGTCGAATCTGCGGGTGTTTGGGTCCACTACATGGGCCCGAATTCCACTTGATAAAAGGAGGGCTTTGTAACCACAAAGCACAGAATGTCTGTTTATTGGGTATCCTGATGAATCAAAAGGTTTCAAGCTATTGGATATCAAAACAAAACAGATCATCATCGAAAAGAGTGTCAAGTTCGATGAGCCTCTTCAAGAGGTGGAACTAGTGAAGGAGAAAACTGCTGAATTTCCTTCCTATTCTATTGAATATCTGGATGATGAAATTGGGGGTGATGACCCTGATTTGGATCCTCTGATTTTTGATATCAGTGTACAACAAACATCAGATGCTGAATCAGAACCTGAAGTACAAAATCATCTCCCAACATGGGCCTGACAGACACTCTCCTCCGCAGGAGATAACATTGGAAATCTGGATGATCCAAGGAGAACTCGGCTTGATTTCCAAAGAGTAGGTATTGCGCTCTCTTGTCCTGATTATTTTTTATCCAAATCTTGTTATTTGATGATAAGTTTAGACCCAAAGTCCTACTACCATTCTCGGAAGGATCCGAGATGTCAAGTTGCCATGGATGAAGAGATGAATTCTCTTCAGAAAAACACTACTTGGGAGCTAGTTTCTCTTCCTTCGGGAAGGAAATTGGTTCAATGCAAGTGGGTGTTTTGGACTAAGGTTGCTGCAGATGGTAGCACCTACAAATATAAGGCAAGGCTGGTGGCAAAAGGTTTCTCCTAGGTCCAAGGTGTGGACTACCATGAGACTTTTGCACCGGTTGCAAAAATGGACTCCATCCGCCTAGTTTTGGCAATTTCAGCATCTAAGCACTGGGAAGTGCATCATATGGATGTTAGGTCAGCCTTTCTGCATGGATCTCTTCATGAGGAGATATACATGAAGCATCATGAGGGCTACATTTCTGATCCATCTTTGGTTTGCAAGATAAATAAGTCACTATATAGGTTAAAACAGGCCCCAAGGGAGTGGTATTCCAAGATGGATGCCTTCCTTCTCTCGCAAAACTTCCAAAGGTGTAGATCAGATCCAAATGTGTATATACAACAATCTAATGGTCATTTGATTATTATTGTTTTATATGTTGATGACTTACTGATCACAGGTAGCACAGTTGCTTCTATTTCAGTCATCAAAACTGCTCCTGACAGTGCATTTGAAATGAGCGATTTGGGGCTCTTAAAACAATTTTTGGGGCTCGAAATTGAGCGAAATTCTGATGGGATAATGGTCACTCAGTCCAAATACATACCAAACCTATTATTCAAGTTTAACATGGCTGAATGTAGGCCTGCACCATTCCCTTTCCTTTCAGGGATCAGCCTTGAAGAAGGAAAAAACACACCTCCCATGGACTGCACTATTTATTGACAGCTGATTGGTAGCTTGTTGTACTTGACTCATTCTCGGCCTGATATATGTTATGCCATGAATGCTGTATCAAGATACAAATGTTATATTTTTCCAACTCATTTTTAATATATATTTACACTTTCAACTATACACTTCTTTTTTTTTAATTCAATATATGCATATAAATATTTAATCTATACTTTCCAACTCATTTTCCATCTAAAATCTAACTATATAAATATTTGAACAATTTTAAGGTGGCTATTTATTCACCAATAAAGGTAATGTAATTAATCCATCTTTTTTAACTTTGTATATCAAACTTAACTATGCAATTTCCTCTCATTATCTACTTAGACTATACAGTTTCCTCTTCTAATTATCTAATTAGACTTAGATACGAAGTTAGTAATTTCTAGTAATAAATTTGTCCTACATAGTAATTATTTACTTAAAAAAACACATACTCATGATGTTTTTATCTTCATACAACATTCATATAGTTTATTATAAAATACATAATTACCCTGAAAAAAACAACCTATTACTAAGGAACAACCTAAACATACGATATTTTCAAGCAGAATTATCACATGTTTTCAACCAGAATTATAACCATGTTTATTGGAAAATACAAAATTATCCTGAAAAGAACAACATATTACTAAGGAACAACCTAAACATATGATATTTTCAAGCAGAATTATCACATGTTTTCAACATAATTATAACCATGTTTATTGGAAAATACAGAATTATCCCAAAAAACAACCTATTACTAAGGAACAACTTAAACATACGATATTTTCAAGCAAAATTATCACATGTTTTCAACCAAAATTATAACCATGTTTTCGAAGCGTGCATCATAATAATATAAGCTATGCATATTTTATCCTACATAATATAAGAGACCTATCTTTTATTTTCTCATATAGTAAAAATAAAAGGGGAATAATTTTCTTTCTTCTCTTGAAGTAAAAGAAGGGAATAAGACTACGTCATTATTTGATTCTATTCATCTTTTTCGTGTTCTATTGTACCTGCCTCATTAGGAAAATTAGAAGAAAGGAATATTGTTGTGACGTCTTTTTCCTTCACACATTCGCGATTAAAATAAGCAAAGAAGTACTATCATGATAAAGTAAAGGTAATTAATTGATTGAGGCGAAAGAGTTTCGATAGGAAGTCCAGGTGGTAAAGCCAATTTACTGGAACGATAATATGCGTTGGTGGGGCCATACATTATGCAAAATAATAAAGATAAAGCTATGGTCATCGCCCTTCGCGTTCCTTTAAAAAGACTGCTAACACAACACAACACAAACACAAATCATAACGATTCCAAAATCTCAGAGATTTTGATGAAGTCATCCCTCTTTTTTCTCGCCCATTCTTTTTGGGGTTTATGTCGCAGCATGCCGGGCCTCCACAACACCTCGCATTGCAGAAAATTATGTTCATTGCATCTACGGCTGTTGTTGATAACACTGGTAAGATTAACGATTGGCATTGATTCATGGACTTTTATTTTTAGCTTTGAAAATATCAATAAATTAGCTTTAACAAACTATGCTAATTTCGATTTAGTCAATGGAATGGCAGTGACTATTTCTTCAGCCGCTTAGGGCGTCCATGTAAGGGATAAATTGCCACCAGGATCTCAAATCCTTCGCCTGGTGGAAGTTTATCTCCTACGTGGACGCCTTTAAAGCTTTTATAAATGAGGCAGGAGAGGAGGGCAGGGTCACTCTGTAGGGTGACTTGTCTGCGGAAAAACCCTTTTTCCGCAATACGAAATGTTGTGAAGGCCCGGCACGGTGCAAAATAAACCCCAAAAGAATGGCCACGAACAACAGGGAGTTTTAAACATTTTGTTGTTAGAGATAATGTAGAAATGTTTGTTATAGATATTTGTTATACTTCAAATGAGTGGTTTGTTTGTTTATTGTTTTATAAGATTTGATCTATTATTCATGGATTTAAATTTTAGGTTTTAGCTTTGGTTTGGTTTTCTATGTACATAAATATTATTAATTAATACAATTAACCTGAGAGTTTCTTTTTTTCTTATCTGTATATGCGAGCCTTTATACTCTACACTTCCTCCTATCTATTGTTTTCTAATTCATCTATCCTTACGTTGCCTTTTTTTGAAATGAAAGCAGATGAGCATAGCTTTATTTATCAGGGCCGAGGAGGACGGCAGGGTCACTCCGTTGGAGTGCAACTAGAATAGTAACATATTCAATAATAATTAGTTGACTATTATTTGTTATAATAGTTATATTAAAATAGTAGTTATATTTTGAAATTTTAATCTATATTTTGATTCATTAAATAAATATGAATTCATATAATTCAAGTTTCTTATTATTTGTTATAATAGTTATATAGTGAAATTTTAATATGATTCATTATTAAATAAATATGAATTCATATAATTCAAGTTTCGTGTTAAATAAATATGAATTAATATAGTCTTATAGTTCGATGAATAATGATTTTGCATAACAAAGCATAATTTTAAATAAATATGGAACTATTTTTTCATTTATTTTTTAAATAAAAACAAAAATTACATATTACTGAATTAATATTAAAAAAATTATATATAATGAAATCAAAAAGTCATACATACATATTAAACTATATTTTCACATCATGTCATATATTATGTTTCAAATTTATGTAACTAAACTCTTTCACATCATCTTGGCGTTTTTGGTATTAGAGCCCGCATGACTTTTGTATCATCTCTTTTAACTTGTAAGTTTCAGAAGCTCTTTGAATCAAATTCTAGTATTACATTTTGAAAATCTATCTGTACATTAGTAATCTGAGACATAGTTCATTTCTTGCTATACAAATATCAGTATGGAATAGTTTCCATATCCGAGTCAGTTTCATATTTTTGGTGGCTATAGTCATTGGTTTCAGGTGTCGTAAGTCCACTAGTGTTGTCTCTTTGTAGAACCATAGGATATCTTCAAGCCCAAAACTATTTCTTTACTGCCCGATTCCGGTAAGTGTTCCATGGATCCTTTAATGGAATCTGTAGGGATGACATCTCTGGATTGTCAATCTGCAGATCAGACTACAGCCTCTCTAGCTAAAAGGAGATCATCCGTTCAACCTTCTAGAGCTTCTTCTTCCATTATAACTATTGATGATACAATACCTTCCCCTGACTGGAAGCTTCTTGAAATCTTACCCTTCGAGGTTTATAAAATGAAGTGGTGGGAGTATAAATCTTGCACACAAATTAAAATCAATTCCTTGGACATCACCTTCATTGACCAAGAAGAGCCCATTCAGATTAATTTAATTGATAAAGAACAAATTGACTGGGAAAAAACAAAAGATTATAAATATGCGCATCTGGGTGTTGTCAAATTAGGACTCATCCCGTTAGTGCGACCCTATATGAATGTTTCTTCTTTGTGTTGTGTTTTGGATACCCAACACTTAGATTTTCTTGATGTTTTAATTGAAGGTTTCGAAGGCCCCTTGCACAATGACCCATTTTTTGGTACTATCTTTCCTAAATATTCTGTCGGCCTGGATGACCCCTATGTCTATGATTTACTCAAAGCCTATATTTGTCCTCAAGTTTTTAAAATGGATACTGGATCCAAAATAATTCAGCTAAAATATTTGGTTGTCATCCACTTTGGAAATGATTCCCTTCCACCTCTTATTCCTAAAGTCCATGAAAGTTTGCGCTTGCTTAGCATGGTGGAAACTAATAAGTCTAAAAATTCCACCCCTATCACATTTGACTAGACTAGCATCAGTTACCCAAAGCAATGGGAGATAAGATACAAATAGTTAAGAGACTTTGACATAAATAAGAACCAACAACTCTCTATTCCTAAACCCCTTGTCTTTGACATATTTTCAAACTCTTTTAAATTTCCTCCATGGTTTCCTTCTCCTCAATTCGCCCCACCTCTTGTAAAATATTCCTCTGTGAATAATGCTTCTGAAAAATCAACCATTTTTGAACCCTACTCTTCTTCCCTCCTTTCCTTTTCAGGTGTTCATAACAATGAGCATAAAGGTCAGCATGCAGATTGCCCTGCCTGCTGAAAATCACTTGAGAGACTAAAAATCAGAAACAAAGGAGTAAGCTTGTACATGATGTATCTCCCTAGAAGTGGCCCTGGTTTCACCTCCACTAACCCACAGGATGATACCTTGTTCCATCCAGGAAGAAATCTTCCTGATACTCCATTTCGACAGTTTTCTCATGATAGTCTTTCTAAAAGAGAGTTCATGCCACATAGATCATCAACTCCACACGAAGCTATCTCTAATGAAATAAAGCTGCTTAATTACAATAACTATCATCAGCAACTAATTGGCCAAAATACAGATGACATAGCCTCTGATATTATGCTTCTATTGAAAAAAGAATAAACTGAGAAAGAACACATTGCTTTGCTAGAAGCTAAAATTGATCACTTGCTTGTAGGCCAAGAAGAAGTAAAAATTGCAATTATCTTAGCAACTGAAAAGTTAGAAAAAATGATAGATGTCTTAGGAAAAATGATGGCCATAACCCAAAATGTAAGTAATAAAAAGAATCCTGTAAGCAAAACTGCATTAGAGCTTGTAGCTAAAGGTCATAAAGCCAAACATGAAAGAAGATACTCGTTTGGGATGATGAGTATTCAAGAAGATGACCAAAGACCATAATTCCTTTTTTATCATGAAATGGAAGACCAAGATGAACTCAAAGTGTTAAAAGATATGGTCTCCCAGTTTAAAAGAATGTTGAATGCCCTTTCAGATATAAATATTTATCAACATTCATAATCCCTAAAAGAGAAAATGTTGGATCTTCAAACCAAACCAATCAAGAGCACAACCATCCCTAGATAACAAGACCTCCTCCTCCTTTTGATACATAAAGGTCAGAACTTCCTGACACTTCTCCTTCGTCAGTTCCTCATTCTCTTAGTTTCGGAATAAATGGAATGAATAATATGATCTCCCAAATGCCTGATCAACCTGTGTTGAACATACGATGCCAATCCTGCGCCCAAATCCGAACATCTATTCAACTTATATCAAATTGGGTATTATACAAAAGAACACAAGACACCACAATAATTGGCCAACAATTAGCACTCCAGCAGGTTTTTAGATTTTTAGAATTAGCTTCAAAATGGTGGCGTTGGATTCCCCAAGAATCTAGAGAGGAAATGTTAAATGCAGGACTAGATGCAGATCAACAAGTTCTTACTGCCCTCGGTAAAGAATTCTATGGTCTCGATGAAAATGAAGATTATGAACATCTTGCATCTTTGTTTATGTCATCCAGAATCTGTGACCTAAATAAAAGTGAAGAATACTTTTGCTATATGCAAAAACTGTTAATTTCCTCTGGCAATGTTGATAAGCCTGCATATCTGAAGCATTATTTAAGAAGTTTTCCTGGACATGTTCCTGATGTTGTTGAGCAGCAGCTTAAAGATAAAAACATCCCTTTGGAAGGTCTTTCTCTTGCTTAATTGCATGGATTCATTATGGAAACTTGGCAAGAACATTGTCTGGAGAAAAGAGTAGATAAATATTTTAAGCGGCACTCTTCAATGTTTTCCCCTGGTTTTTGCAAAGATGTTGCAAAACTGCCAGATTGGGGATGTGGTGCCCACAATAGAGGACACTTTGGGCATGATTCATGTAGCTGTAAAAAGAAAAAGCAGCCAAAGTATACCAGTGCACCTAGATTTCATCCAGATAAAGGATACAAGCATAAAAAAGGAAAAAGTTTCAAGAAAAAAGGCTATTTTAAGAAAAGATCTGAGCCTGCAAATAAAGAAAAATGTTTTACTTGTGGTAAAAAGGGTCACTGGGCTAACAAATGCCCAAATAAGAAGAAAAGGCTAATACTTGCTTCTATGTTCTCAGAAGAACTAGATCTAGCTTGGTGTGCAACATGAGATTACCCTGAAGGTGAAATTGTCTTCTTACAAGAAGAAGGTGATTCCTCTGATTTTGACTGTGTTTTAGATAAATTTTCCCCTAATTCATCTAAATATTCTTCTTTTGATTCTGATGAAGATGCAAATTTAGGAGGATGTTCGGGTCCTCCTGATTTTAGCTTTTATATGTTCTCTTCTAACCTGCCTAAGGTCTCTTCATAATTTAGGATTGCTGAAATTGACAAAGAATTGTTTGAGACTCCAGTTCATCAATATATAAAAAGGAAAGATTTGAAAGATGAAAATAGAAAACTTTTAACAAGAATAAAATCAAAAGAGAAAGTCTCAGCAGCAAGAGAGAATTATGTCTCTCCAGAAATCATCCAAAATCCAGCATTCTACCAGCCTGCAGATTTATACAAAAGCTATCCTGATCATCATGAGGATAGACAAAAGTTCAGAAAAGATAAAGAGAATCTTCTTAGACTACAAATCAAATATAAGAAGAATTATTTAAAGCAACTCGTAAAAGAAATAGAGGAATTGAAAAGAATGCTTGAAATGACAATTAGAGAAAGAGATCAGTCCTCTGATGAAGAAATGTGCAAAGCCTATGCTGAAGCACTACAGTCACCAAAAGTTGTTGAAAGTCCAAAACATTCTTAGCACACTAGTGACTCAGAAGCGGAAGATTGCCATAATAATGAAGCATCACTAAGCTCTTTAGGGTTGTTCACGGGTCCTAAATATTTCATTAAAATAAATTTTTGTCCATCTGAATACAAAGCTTATGAGCTTGATTGTATGATAGATTCAGGTTTCCAAATGGATTTGGCAAAAGGAAATTCTATATCATCGTTCTATTGGGAAAAAACAAATGAACATGGTGTAGCCATTGAAGGAACTCTTGTATAGCTCAAAGGAAGAGTTCCAGATTTTCCAATAAGTATCGAAGAAATAAAAGAAGTTCTGCACCTCAATAGACTAGATGATCTTAAGGAAGATTGCATAATAGGCTCACCTTTTTTACATAAATTCATCCCCATTACAGTCGATGAGCCTAATATGATTTTTACTTGTACAATAAATGGCAGAAGAGTTTCCACCTCTTTATACTATTCTTCTTCTTTCAAATGTAAGAATATTGTTCCTCAATCTAACCCCACTCCCAATCTTGCAGAACTATTCAAAATGGAAAGATGCATCACTTATGCAGAAATGCATAAGGAATCTTCCCTCTTTGAAATTTCCTCAAAATTAGAGAAGGATTGCACCTTAGAGTCACCTAATGCATTTTGGATTAGAGAAAATTACTTTGTCTCTTTACCTTTTAATCCTCTGGAAAAAACAAAAGCCCAAAAAGCCTCTACTACCCTCATGTCTCCCTCTAAAAGAGAATTATGTCCAAACAAAATTAAAGAACTATTAGACCAAGATCTCATAGAACCCTCTAAGATCCCATGGGCATGTCGAGCATTTGTCGTCAATAAACACTCTGAGATAAAAAAGAGTAAAACCTAGGCTGGTTGTGAATTTTAAACCCTTGAATAAATTCATTGAACCAGTCTGTTACCCTATCCCTCATAAATCTAGTTTTTTGCAAAGAACACCGGGATGTACAATTTTTAACAAATTTGACTTGAAGTCTGGTTTTTACCAGATTGGAATTGAAGCAAAAGACAGGTTCAAAACCACCTTTGTTGTTCCTCATGGGAAGTATTGGTGGAAATTCCTTCCATTTGGCATCAATAATGCACCATTAGAATTCCAAAAAAGAATGGAAGATATCTTCAGAGAAAAGAAATTGGCATTAGTGTACATAAACGATATTTTTATTTGTTCCAAAAATTTGCAGGAACATTTAAAACATCTTCAAAAAATTTATTCTTTGGTTTTTAAACATGGGTTGGTTTTGTCAAAATCCAAAATGGAAATTGGCAAAAAGAATATTGAATTTTTAGGATATAAAATAAGTAAAGGACAGGTGATTCTTCAAGAACATGTCTTGAAGGTTTTTGCTCACTTCCCTGATCAGATCTTGGAAAAAGTTCAACTGTAGAGATTTTTGGGAAGCCTAAATTATATCAGGCCATTCTACAAAGGATAGGAAGATGACATTAATTTATTGCAACAACGACTGAAGAAAAATCCACCACAATGGAATAAAGATATGACAAATGCAGTAAAGAAAATCAAAGAAAAAGTGAAACAACTCCCTCCACTCTCACTCCCACAAGGATCTGGTCAAATGGTGATTGAAACATATGCCTCCAATAAAGATTGGGGAGGTATTCTCATAGAAAAACATGGATATAAGGAGGAAATTTGCGGCTATGCCTCAGGAGCATTAAAAAACACATAAATCAATTATCCCTCAAGTCACAAAGAAATCCTTGCAGTAAAAAAGATTGTAAACCATTTCAAGATTTATCTAAAACATGTCAAGTTTATTGTTAGGACAAACCTGAAAATAATTCCTGGTATATTTAAGAATGAAAATCTTATGGCAGAAAATAGTTCTAGGATTTTAAAATGGATCCTTTGGTTACAAAACTTTGATTTTGACATTGTATACAAATGAGGCTATTTAAATTGTGTTGCTAAAATGTTAACCAGAGAATAACTATAGGAGAATCCTAGCCTCAATATGTTCAACTATGGAGCATCCATCTTGTCAAATAAAAAACCCAAGGCTCAGATCTTCAATGATCCCTTGTCAGAAGAAGAAAGAGAATATTTTTTGAATTGCGCCAGCAAAAAGGAAGTAGATAAATATCTGGCACTCTCTTTGATCCAACAAGTAAATGCCTCTCCTTTGAAAATTCAAATCTTGGAGAGATGGGAAAAAAATCCTTTAAAGGCTTAGAAAATGCTCTGCACCAGCTTCAGCAACTCAATCATGTTTGGATTGACACAGTCTATACAGATGGATGAGAATTGTGTTATGTGGATATAGGCCCAGGGTTTTGGACATGGAACAACTACAACCTCATATTGTAGTTCTGCAAAGAATAAGGAGAGATAATAATCTATGGAGATCCTTCTACACTGGTGCAACAATAATGGTTAGGATGGAGTGAAGTTTTTCTTGACAAATTATGTCAAAGGAAAGATTGGGTTCAACGAAGTGCCAATTTCATCTTACACCTACAAGAAGACATGATCGCAGCACACCACAATCATACGTGATTTAAATTTAAGCTCCGACATCTTGGAGGAGCTTACTCTGCTCTTGAACCCCCTATGTTCACTTAGTAGAAATACAGAAGAATGGAAAAAAATGGACGCCTCTTGGATAATAAAATTCACATTAGAAGGATTCCTCTAAATACTAAAGTTGAATCCATTTTCCAAGGATAATTCTTTTGTATTCCTATTGGAGTCATGATCGGATCCGATGTGGAACAATTGTTTTCAACGTGCTTATTTCTGGACACTGAATTTAGTTCTGGTAGCGACTCTGGCAGATTCGCTGGTTGTACATGTGGGGAAAACCCATGTATTTGTAATCATGACAATTAATAATGAAAAGCATCATGGGCTGCTAATAGTAGCTCCACTATGTAAAAAGTCTAGTCTAGTTGTCAGTCCGTAGATTATTTCACATGGCTTGGGTGCCTTACCCAACAAAAGGTGTGATTTGATCCACTTCCATGAGATCTGAATCAAGTCTTTTTACTGATAGGTGTAATTTTTGGGTCACCGGTTTACCAGCTAAATATGTATAAACAAGGTGCTCCTCCCCTCATTTAAGGACTGAGTGTTTTTTAGTCTAGTAAGCATTCTACATTTTCTCCGTGTGTCGATCATTGTGTATGCTCTCCCTCTACGCCTCGAGTGATCAGCCAGTGGGATCAAAAGCAATGATCTCACTTGGAATGAGTCTGTAAAACTAGTAGCGTATGCTCTCCCTCTGCACTTAGTGTGATCAGCTGGGATTAGAAACACTGGTTAGTGTAAGTTTTTTCTTGTGATGATCTTCACCCTCCGAAGACAAACAAGATTTTGAGTATGTATTAAGAAGCTGTATTTTTTGAGGAATTCTCATTCGTGTTCGATCTTGGCGTCTCGTTCACGTTCGATCTTGGCATCTTTTGGTATCAGAGCGCTGGCTCTAATATTATTACTATAATTTTGTAAAAATAGTATTACATCTTCAAGCCTTAATAAAAACTAATAATAAATTTGCCAATCAAAGTAAGCGTATCAATATTCAACATTCATTTCCGACCACCCAATCTACATTCACATATCTTTTATCGTCATTTATAAAAAATAAAATATTTTTTCATAAAAAAACATTTTTGAAATTTTAGTGATTTTTTAATATGTTTTTCCTTGATATTAGTCGTATCATATTTAGTTGGAAATCGAGAGTGTTCCTAATGGTTAATAGCATGTGTTAAAAATAGATTATTATTATTATTATTAAAAAAATAATTTCTAGAACATAGACTTTGAAAGTTAGAGCACCTAAAATTTCACTTTTTTGGCCATTTTAAATAGAGGATATGCAACCCAATATGGGGGATATGTTGTTACTTAAAGTACATGATAATAACTAAAATTAGAAATTAAAAAATAATTTTTTTTTGGATAACATATGTCTTCAAGCCGAATGGGTTAGCTCAAGTCGTTGACAATTGTAAGTTGTAAGTCATAATGTCCCTGGATCGAATCCTTGGGTGGGTGAGGCCCTTCGGGTTCCCCCCATTTTCAAGTTAAAATGAATCTATCTTAAATCTAAACATGTCAAGAAATTTGATTTCTTGAATCCATATGGTAACTATTTTCTTTCATTTTGGATTATCCCTTCCATTTTGGGGGGGCTTTAGTATTTGAAAGATTTAATTTTGAAGGAGATGAAGAATGAACTCATCAACTTTTCCTTGGAGCAGTAGTTGGCCCTTGCCCATTATTGACCCTTCAATTCCACTTGCCAAAGTTCTTGTTGACCCCACTTGGTCATTCCAATCTTCATCTACACAACTATGTCCATCAGTAATTATGCATGTGCATTTGGTGCCAAATATTCTACGGAAAGTAAAACTCAACCTTGTTAATCCTCACCAAGGATTGATGGCTTGCGCAGTTTTAGCTTGTCTACATTTACTCATGAGTAAATGTGGACTAAATGTGCATATGAGGTCGAAGAACAAGTCTATAAGAAGTATTTCTTACCTTATCCAATATTTTGGAAGGTCCATATTTATATTTGATTTTCTTCCCATTCTCTTTTAACCTTTCCTCATTAAAGTACAACCAAAATCTATCTCCTACATAGAAGGTCTTCTCAATATCATGTTGATCATGTCTACCCTTTTCTTTCTCTCATGATTTATCCAATTTCTCCTAAATTTGTAAGTGTATTTTCCTTATCATTTTTATAAACTTTTTTTCTTCAATGCTTCTCTTGATTCTAAAGCCCCTACTTCAAGATGTCCATATACTATATGTAATGATGATTGTGGAAAATACCCAAAATAAAATTCAAAGGGAACTTAGTAGTGGAAGTGTGGACAAAGCTATTATTAAATGGAAGTATGTGAGCAAAATTTTCATCATGAGTCCTTCAATTATTCTCCTTATAACCTTGCAAAAGCTATTCCTATTAATTATTTTTGTCTTCCCATTAGTTTGTGACAATGGATATTCAATTTGGTATCCAACCTCTCCCACAATGAAGTCCAACATATATTGAGAATTCTAATTTCTCCATCAGAAATTACGATCCTTGGAATCCCAAAGTGCGTGGCATCAAAGAACAAACTTGCAGCTTCTTGTCCTTTGATGATCTTCTTAAAAGCCATCAAAACATGGCATATTATTGAACTTGTCTACTACCACATTCAGGTTGGCATGTCAAATTCTCATTCATGGAAAAATCCTAACAAAGACCATGGATATTATTTCCCTTGGTTTTGTAGGGACATGAAGTGGATTGTATAGTCCCTTTCTTCCTATTACTACACTTGTTGGTACAGCATAAAATAAAAGCACTTATAGCCTAACTACTACTTTTATCTTGGGTCAATAGACATAATTATGCAATTTAGCCATAGTCTTTTCCAACACCAAAATGATCAACAACCTGGAGGTGTGAGTCTCTCTTATTAGTTGTACTCCTTTTATGTTAACTAAAAAAATATTCTCCATCTTCTAGAGTAATTCATTTTGGACATGGTAAGGATTGTCTACTTTTTCTTGTTGACCATGCAATTGCTTACACACTCCCTTAAGACTTCATCCCATGCATACTAAATAAATCTAGTAAATTAACTAAGTTATCTCAGTGTGATTAACCTATGTATCCAATGAGATAACAGCCTTAACTTACCATTGACTAAAACCTACCTTCAAATATAGAACCAACAATATCACCTTACTAAGTGTTATATTTTTAACATTAAGCTAGCATTATATTAGGATCTTTTAATTGAGAGAATAACAAGCACAACAATCAAACACAAGAGACAATGGACATAGTGTTTTTCCTCGGGGAAACCATAAATGGAGAAAACCCCACAACTTCCTCAGAGATAGAATCAACACCAAAAGTAAAACCCCAAAACAGTAAGATGATCTCTCGACAACAGTAACCTCTTTCTTCCTACCCTAGTGTCTTCTTCTTCCTCAGCTATGTGCTACAACTAAGTGTGAGTGAGTGTGTGATAAATAGAGAGGCTAGCTCTCTATTTATACTAATTCCTGACTAGACAAAACCCTACTAGGGCCGACTTCACTAGGTGAGTCTAACAACCCTAGTGCCCCGGAACTGCGAGGACTTTAACCCTTAACCAATAGGAGGGTTACCCACAATGACTTGACATGACTTGTTTACATTATAGAACCTCCCAATAGGAACATCGGGGCATGACATGACTCAAGTACATTACAAACACATCCCAGAATAAACATCGGGTTACAATACATAAGAAATACAAGTGAATACATTCTGAAGTTACAATTACATCAACACTCCCTCTTAACTAGGAAGGTATTCTCTCGACACAATTTATCAGCACAAGTCTTCTTCTCTATATCATCTAGATCATCATCGATTCCTCATCATCTTCATCAATGGATATGGATCATCACTGGACATCATCACTGTATCTGGATCATCACTGCTGGATCATCATCACTGGATCATCACGGGTGCTATCTCATGATTCTTCTCGTCACAGGAAGTTCTACAGAGCCAACCCTTTTTCATGCTAGTTGTAGGCCTAGCCTCCATGTAGGTCTTCTTCAACACTTATATCTGACCCTAAGTCAGAATGGCCAGCCCAACACTTACATCTGACCATGAGAGGAACACATCCAACACCATGTCAGAAAGGCACGCCCAACACTCACATCTGACCATGATAGGAACCAATCCAGTCATGTCAGAAAGGCCCAGCACTTACATTCACCAGCATGATAGGACACAACTACTATCTATGAAAAGGCACAACACTCACATTCACGAGCATGATAGGACACACCTACTATCATCTGTGAAAAGGCTCAACACTTACAATCACCAGCATGATAGCACACAACTACTATCATATGTGGAAAGGCATAGCATTCACATCCACCAGCATGGTAGGACACACCTACTACCATCTATGGAAAGGCACAACACTTACAATCACCAGCATGGTAGGACACAACTACTACCATCTGTGAAAGGCACAACACTCACATCCACCAGCATGATAGGACACACCTACTATCATCTGTGGAAAGGCCAACACTCACATCCACCAGCATGATAGGACACACCTACTATCATCTGTGGAAAGGCCAACACTCACATCCACCAGCATGATAGGACACACCTACTATCATCTGTGGAAAGGCTCTGCACTTACATTTGATCATGTGGGAACCAATCCCTCAATCACATCAGAATGGATCTTAGTCCCATACTGAGGCTTCCTGGTAACTGACCAGGTGCCTACATTTAAAGAATGGAAACAACCCTTATATCTGATCAAGTGGGAACACATCCCTCAATCACATCAGAATGGCCATGCGCTCACATCTGATCATGTGAGAACACATCTCACAGTCATATCAGAATGGCCCTCAGTCCTAGACCGAGTATTCCTAGTAATTGACCAGGAACCTGCATTCCAAGAATGGCAATAGCCCTTATATCTGATCATGTAGGAACCAATCCTACAGTCATATCAAAATGGCCAGCACTCATATTTGACATGGAAGGAGCCAATCCTCTCACCATGATAGAATGGCTCAGCCCTTACATCTGACCATGGAAGGAACCAATCCTCTCACCATGTCAGAATGGATCACGGACTCATCACTGCCCCTTGGAAGGAACCTTGATCCGAAGAACACCAAGCTTCTCCTTGAAGTACTCAAACTTCACTCTGGCTAATGGCTTCATCAACACATTAGCTATATATTCGTCTGTCACAACATACTGGAGCTTCACTGCTCCCCTCTGCACCATATCCTTGATATAGTGATACTTGATCTCGATATGCTTTGACTTGTCATGGAACACTGGGTTCTTTGACAACTTCACACAACTCTAGTTGTCGCAATATATACAAGTAGCATCCAACTGGAGATAAAATAAATCAGACAGTAGCTTCCTTAGTCATACTGCCTCACAACTAGCTGAACAAGCTGTGACATACTCTGCTTTAGCTGTACTCAGTGCCACACAGGATTGCTTCCTGCTAAACCAAGAGATCACACCTGATCCCATACTGAAGCGACACCCTGAAGTGCTCCTCCTATCGATGACACTGTCTGCCCAATATGAATCAACATAATCCTCGAGGTTAATCTTCTAATTCACCTCATACTTGAGCCCATAATCAATTTTACCCCTCAGGTACCTTAGAATATGGTTTGCAGCAATCAAGTGAACATGTCTCGGATCTGTCAGGAACTGGCTCAAGTTGTTCACAGCAAAGAAAATATCTGGTCTTGTGTTCATCAGGTACATCAAGGACCCAATCATCTGATGATACATCATAGCATCAATCGCTTCTGATGAAGAACCACTCAATAGCTTCAGGTTTGATGCCATAGGTGTGGTCATGGCCTTGCAGTCCATCATCCCAAACCTCTTTAGGATCTCTACTGCGTAATTCCCTTGTCCGAGGGAGATTCCATCCGCATTCTGCCACACCTCCATGCCTAGAAAATAATGCATCATACCCAAGTCCTTCATTTCAAACTTGGCAACAAGCTTCCTCTTCGTATCATCAATCAACCCATCCATACCTGTTACAAACATATCATCTACATATAGTAGGAGCATCACTGGGTTGCCATCTTCAACCTTGTAGTAAAGGTTGGAATTTGCTTTACTCTTGGTAAATCCCAAACTGGATAGAAAGCTGTCAATTCTACCGTACCATGTCTTGGGTGCCTGTTTCAAACCATACAGGGATTTCTTCAATCTACACACATGAGACTCCCTGTCACGTGTCTCAAAACCGAGTCGATGCTCCATATACACTTCTTCTTCTACTACACCATTCAAGAAAGTAGTCTTGACATCTATTTGGTGTATCTTCCATTTCATCACTGCAGCCAGAGTAAGTACTGATCTGAAGGAAGTATATATGGATACAGGTGCAAAAGTTTCTTCATAATCTATTCCTTCTTTCCAGGAGAAATCATGAGCAACAAATATTGCTTTATATTTTTCTATGCTACCATCTGTAGCATGCTTGATCTTGTAGATCCATTTGGAAGTTACAACAGACTTCCCTTTTGGTCTTGGGACAACATCCCAAACATCATTCTTCATGATTGATTGATACTCTTTGATCATAGCATCCTTCCATTCTTTTTGTTCTTCCACTTCTTCATAATTGGAAGGTTCTTTATCGATGAAATCACATAATAAAGCTACATATCCGGAGCAGGATCTGGTTCTCTTTCTTTCTCTGTGATCTTCTGGAGCCGCATATCTTTCCGCACCTTGGATAGCTTCTCGTACCTAAGCAAGTTTCCTCTTATGAGGATTCTTCTCTTGAGGTGGATCTACAGGTTCTTGAGGTTCTTCAAATTCTCTATCTTCTTCTTGAGTTTCTTCATTCATGGTTGTGTCATGAATTCTGGGTGCTTCTAATTCTTTAGTTTCTTTAGCAGGTGTCTTTCTGGATTTGTTGTAAGCTGAGTCTTCATCAAATGTCACATCCCTGCTGATGTCAATCTTCTTGAATCTTGGGAAGTATATTCTGTAAGCCTTCGAGCTTTCAGAGTATCCCACAAATATACCCTTCTTTCCTGAAGGATCTAATTTTGTCCTCTTCTCTTTTGGAATGTGTATGTACACTGGACAGCCGAATATTCTGAGATGGCTGACTTCTGGTTTCTTACCAAAAAAAAATTCTTCAGGTGTCTTGTTCTCGAGTACTTTGTGTGGAGTACGGTTCTGTACATACACAACTGTTCTGGCAGCTTCTTCCCATATATGCATAGGGAGATCTTGATCATGAAGCATTGCTCTTGTAGCTTCCATGATAGTTCTATTGTTCCTTTCTGTAATCCCATTCTGTTGTGGATTATATGGAGTGGACAACTCCCTCTTAATCCCCGAGTCTTTGCATAACTCTTTGAATTCATTTGATGTGAATTCTTCGCCATTATCTAATCGAAAGGTATTGATCTTCTTTTCAGTGTGGTTTTCGATCAAGGATTTGAATTCCTTGAACTTGCTGAATACTTCATCTTTGTTCTTCGTGAAGTAAATCCATGTCTTCCTAGAAAATTCATCAATAAAATAAACACATACCCGCTTAGTGAACTTGATGACATTGGACCGCATACATCGGAGTGGATGATTTCCAAGATTCATTTTGCTTTGCTCTCACTACTTGGAAATGTCTTCTTCGTGTTCTTTCCTTTCGCACATCCTTTGCAGACCCCATCATGTTTTTCTTGAATTTCTGGAAGACCTTCAACAAATTTGCTTGTAAGTGGTAGTGCTCTATAATGCACATGTGCAAGCCTTCTATGCCAAAGTTCATTTGGCTCTATTGTGTCATGGACCAAGGCTTGTTCTGGATGGCCGTTCAATTTGTATAAACCTCCTTCTTGTTCCCCAATCATAACTGCATCATTAATAGTATTTCCCTTTGGCCATATGATAACTTGACCATTTATAAATGCAATCCTCATTCCTTTTGCATCTAATGTAGATATGCAGAGAAGGTTCTTCTTTAGTCCTAGTACAAACAATACTTCCGTCATTGTCATAGACTTTCCAGAGTCTAGCTTATAGGAGGATTCCCCACTACCTTTTATTGGATACTGGTAGTCATCTCCAAGTTTCACCTTGTGTGGTGATTCATGTTCTGATAGTTTCACAAAGGATTCCTTGAATCCTGTCACATGTTTGGAAGCCCCACTGTCTATAAGCCAATCGTTGCTTCCATGAGTAGTGTTTCCCATGAGAGTGGAAATCAAAACATATTATTCATCACTTGAAGAATCTTCACTTTCATATCTAGTTCTCTTTGTGGAAGGTTCATCATCCTCTGCAGCATGAGCATGATGTCTTCTCTTGTTTTCCTTCTTCTTGTGAGAGAAAATTTTGTTTCTAGGTCATTTCTAGTATACGTCCTTTCCCGTCACATGTATAACATCTGATTCTAGACAAATCTTTCCTAGTGTTATCTTTATGAAAGGGCTTACCTTTGGGGTGATGAGAACTTCTTCTAGTTTTCTTGGAGTGTACCGTGAGAGCTTGATCTTCACTTCCCATATTTTCTTCTTGAGCTACTATTCGAGCTTCTTCTTGAGAGCATTCTTCCCATAGTCTACTGAACTTGACTAAATTCTTTTTGGCACAGATTCCTTGAATAAAGGAGTCCCATGATCTAGGGAGACCATTCAAGGTGGTCATTACAATCTTTGCATTCTCCAATTCTTCATCTACTGCTTCCAGTCGTTCCTTGATTTGAGAGACTCTTGTAAAGTAAGACTGGATGGTCTTTGCATTGTGGATCTTTACATTCTTTAGTTGGTTTCTCAGAGCCATCTTCCGGGTTATGTTCTTTCCTTCAAACAATTTGGTTAGGGCATCAAACATAGCTTTAGGTGTCTTTAGGAAGGACACCTGTGGTATTAGGTGATACTTGATTGAATCAACAATAATCCTCTTTTCCATAACCAATATGTAAGGCCTTAGCCTCATCTCCCTTTGGAACTGGAACCTCCTCACTGATATAGGAGTCCAACTCATTTTCTTCCAGGACCAAGGAGATCTTATACTTTCAGGCTCGAAAGTTATCATCTCCCTCAAGCTTTTCATCAAGCTTGGTATGATGAGACATCTTAACTGAGAACCTCAAATGGAAATACAAAATATTTACATCTTACCAGGTCAAGATGTCGGATCTGGATTTGGAGCTGAAATTCGTAGTGTTGGTTCAAGAGCATATTAGGGTTTTTCTTTTCTGGAGTTATGTCCAACTAAATGCTTTGATCTTGATCTCTAAACTTTGGTTTTGAGGAGGAGTTCAATACAGGCCTGGGCTCACTGAAAAATTCCACTTCTGTGGAAAGCCCTAATTTTCGGCAGCACTGTCGGGTCCAAAACTGAAAAACCTCAGAATTGGATTTTGCTTCGACAGAAAGATGCGCCCTAGGGAGGAGAGTTATTCCAACCTTATTTTGTTGAAAAACTGTGGAGAGAGATCCACAAAGTAGGAAGCCCTAGTTCCCGCAGCTACATAGTGTCTTCTTCTCAGGTTAGCTCTTATACCATGTTAGATTTTTAACATTAAGCTAGCATTATATTAGGATCTTTTAACTGAGAGAATAACAAGCACAACAATCAAACACAAGAGACAATGAACACAGTGTTTTTCCTCGGGGAAACCATAAATGGAGAAAAACCCGCAACTTCCTCAGAGATAGAATCAGCACCAAAAGTAAAACCCCAAAAACAGTAAGATGATCTCCCGACATCAGTGACCTCTTTCTTCCTAGCCCCAATGTCTTCTTCTTCCTCAGCTATGTGCTACAATTTAGTGTGAGTGAGTGTGTGATAAATAGAGAGGCTAGCTCTCTATTTATACTAATTCCTGACTTGACAAAACTCTACTAGGTCTGACTTCACTAGGTGAGTCTAACAACCCTAGTGCCCCGGAACTGCGGGGAATTTAACCCTTAACCAATAGGAGGGTTACCCACAATGACTTGACATGACTTGTTTACATTATAGAACCTCTTGATAGGAACATCGAGGCATTACATGACTCAAGTACATTACAGACACATCCCGGAATAAACATCGGGTTACAATACATAAGAAATACAAGTGAATGCATATCGAAGTTACAATTACATCAACACTAAGAACTTGATTGATAGGCTACTACCCATACACCAAAACCCTTCTCTCCACAAAGCTTCCCCAAGCTGTAGAGAAATCCATCTTGGAGATGGTAATCCGTATCTACATGTTCATGTTGACCATCCAATAGCTGACACACTCTTTCAAAGTATTCATCTTATGCATACTCTTATTTGTATGCTTCATCTATGAAAGGATCCATGTGCACAATGGCTCCTAGAGATGTGATATTTGTGCTAGTGGTATTGATAATAGATTAGTAATCAACTTGTTGGCAGTGGCCCTTCTTATATTAATCACTAGAAGAATTTGTTGTAGAAATATAATCCACTTATTATGTCTTACTTGTTGGAGCCATTAGAGGAAATTTCAACTCAAAATGGGCCTATTAACTTTTATTCAAATTCCATGTCATCATGTGTTAGCCAATGAAATTGCTTTAAATTTGAAATACCATATAGGTCTTAAACACTTTTTTAATATAAATTTGGGGATAGGTATCATAAAAAAAACTACTTTTTTGTTTGTATTTTTGAAATATCTCCCTGTGTTTTTACTCAAATTTCGATCGGGAGAGCTCGTTGGATGCGGAATTAAATTCCGCATCCAATGAGATCTCCCGATCAAAATTTGAGTAAAAACATAGGGAGATATGTTAAAATACAAACAAAAAAGTAGTTTTTTCTTTTCTTCCTCCAAAATTAATAAATATTATTTTATTAGTTCATTTTAGGAGGCCCATTTTGAGTTGACATTTCCTCTAATGTTTCTCTGAGTTTGCAAGTATTATAGAGGTATTTTATCTATATGAAGGATGGTCTCCTTACCCAATAGATAACACTACCACTTGTCCATTATTTGAACCAATGCATAGATTTTCTTCTCAAATGTGGCTTAGTTTAGTATTCATATATGGAATAATTTTGAATGGTAGAATTCCAATCTCCCCTCTTTCATTAACACTACTCCCATAACATACCTAATTGTCTAATTTTCTACCTTGAATGACTTGTGCAAGTTAGGTAATGATAGGACTAGGGCTTGACTAATCTCGTTCTTCAATTATTTGAAGGATTTTTGTTGAGTCTTACCCTACTAGAAAATTTGATTGCTACTATAAAATTTCTTAAATATTTGGTTTCCCCCACAAAATTCCTAAATTTTGTAACATTAGTAAGAAAGGGCCACTGGAGGATGGCCTCTATCTTTGTAGGTTAAATATTTAACTTACCTCTACCAATCACATTTCCTAAGTATACCAAGTAATGCTTACAAAACTCACTCTTCTTTGTGTTTGATAGTAGGTGATGTTTCAGTAATGCCTCCACTACTTGCTTTAGATGTTCAAATGCTCCTCCCAAGTAGAAACAAATAACAAAATGTTTTCCAAGTAAACTATGACAGAAGAATCTAAGAATAGATGCAACCCATCATTCATTAAATACATAAAAATAGCTAGTGGAATATTCAAACCAAAAGGAATCACTAACCTTTCATATAGACTTTAAATCATCTTAAAGTAGTCTTCTTCTTGGATCCAAATTTGATGATATATAAATGTCTTTTTCTTTTATCCAAATTTGATGATATATAGATTTCAAATCCATATTAGTGAAGTACTTATCAAGCTACAACTAATCAAGTAATTGATTTCGGTTTATCTTTTCAAATTGCCAAGCTAAAAAAATTTAATTTTTTAAATTAAAAAAACTTTATATATTCTATAATAATTTTTTATAAATAATTAATCAATAAATACAAAAGAATAATAATAATAAATATAAAATAATAATAATAATAAATTTCTTATATTTAATTTTTTGTAATTGTGTTATCCTTTTAAAAAATTTCATATTTTTTTTTAAATTTATAAGATTTAACTTAACACTTTCCCATAAGGTTTCCTATCCAATCTCTCACTTTGTTAAAGAAAATGCGTTGCAAAAACTTGTCCTTATACTCTAAATAATTAGTATAATTATTTTAGGTTGAAGCAAATGAACATTGTTCAATCTTAGAATACAATTGTAAATATTTAAATGTTATGAGTATTGTCTTATTGAATCTTTCAAACAAATATACTAAAGTCCAAACATCCAATACTAAAATCCAAACATCACAAATAGTCTTGGAATACTTATTATACTAGAATTTCAATGCATCTATAAGGAGTGAAATCAAAACATTTTTAGAAATAGCATTGTCACGTAGCATAAGGAGTGAAATCAATATCTAGATGTTCGATATTTTCATATAGAATGGTGCATAGTTATATCCAGACATAATTTGTATGTGATGGGTGAGTTATTGGTGTTGTAGTTGGGACTGCTCAAGGGTGTTGGGGGCGGAGCCTTTAGGAAAAAAATTCAGAACCCTCCCATGTATCTTAAATCTTTTTGGAAACCCTCTTATGTATTTAAAAAAAGAGAAATGATTCTTGGCATTTTTTCTATAAGAAAAATTGTAAACATGTTTGTCGAATAATAATAATATTTGAATTTTCCATTTCCCTTTGGTTTTATCTATACACGGAAAGTTTTTAAATATCTTGTTCTGGTTTTATTGTTTTTTCTTTGTTTTATATTTATTTAACACTAGTAATATTGTAGAAAGTGAAGATTAAAAAAAGTCAGACATTGACGAGTTCTAAAAGGAGTAAGCTAGTTGTGGAGCAATCCTCCCTCATTGGACGGAGGAGGAGCAAAGTTAGCGTTGACTTTGCTCCTCCTCCGTCCGATGGAGGGAGTTTTGCTCCANTTCTAAAAATTAAATCCTTTTGTTTTAAAAAATATAGAATTATCTCACTTCATAATTGACCAATCATACTTATTCAAAATATATTTTGTATCGTATGAAATCTAATCTCCTTTTATGGAAGGATAAAAGGATCTTAAAAGGAATTAAAGACTTCAAATTTGATCCTTAACTCTTACTTTTTAAAATTGTTGTATCTTCCATTGTGATGAAATTATGTTCTTGATAACTACATGTGTACAACATGGGTGATTTTGTTGTGGTTATGACACTTGTATGACAAAACCATTGATGTATACTTGTATAAATAGGATCTATGTGTGATGCAAAGATTTTTACTTCACAATACATACGAGGCATTGTTATGTTTGTGTATGAAATATATGTAATTTTAAATTTGATTATTTAGTGTTCAAGGCTGATACAATAATATACTCATTAAGAGTTTAATATGTCATTTGTAAAGATTGATTTTGAATGGGGAGGATAGCATTCCTCCGTCAATTGCTCGAGGTAGACCCAATTAATACACACATAAAATAATCAATATAAGTTAGCGCCTCACACATTCTACTTCATTCACTTGACTCTATTAATTTGATTGTATAATTTTCCCAATATTTTGGAAATTTAGTTCATATGGGTTAAGTATAAAGAAAATCATCACAACATACTAGAATTTCGCTACATCTACTTCTTTTCTCACTATAATATTTTAATTTTCTCATTAAAGGTATAAGAGATTATAAATATTTTTGCTAACACTTTTGATATTAAATTATAGGAAAGAGAGTAACATCAAACACAAGAAGCATGCATAAATGGACATTAACATTTTACCTTAGAGAAATTTTACAATGAAAACTAACATAAAAAAGATATCTAACATTACCTTGGCCAACCTGGAAAATCCAACTAAATTAGGTTTCTTGAAGCATCTTACAAAGGGGTATACCAAGACTTTAAATAGGCTTAATCATATCAAATACCATGGGCTATGCACTACTATCATCTCATAAATTACCTTCGATAAACAAATTATTGATGAAATTAAGGTTAACCTTAAACTACGCTTGGTCAAGTGAAAGTTAGCTTAACATTCTCCATTTTAAACTTGACTTGGGATAACCACCCACACCCCTCAAAGTTATGACTATGTATCCTGGATTACAACATGATTTCCTTCAAGTTTATAACAACATAAACAAAACAAAAAACATATGTACAAGAGATTTACCCTAGAAACCGTGAAAAATGAACCTTCAAAAGATTTATTTTATTCTACTTGGTCACTCCAATGATAGAGTTCATGCTAATTGTGTCCTTGTAACATATTAAATTTTATGGGTGATAGTAACATAAAACACGAGAAGCTTTCACAAATGGACATCAACATATTACCTTGGAGAATCTTTATTGAGAAAACCAACACCAAATAGATATTTATTATTGTTTTAGTGAATACAAAGTGAACCAAAACAACAACTTAAAGAATCTTACAATGGAGTGTACTTAGTATTTGAATAGGATTCATCAAATCAAATAGCATAGGTGAATACCTTTGAGATACACAATACCATGGGCATATAAACTATTATAACTACTCTAGATGAAGTCACATTTTTGGGACTTGTCCCTTCTTCCTGAAAGTCTGGTCTTGGTTGGGTGAGCAACTTGCTTAGTTGGTTAACTGGGACTCACAATGTCTGTATTTCAACATCCAACATTGGATCAAGGCAACTGGTTTGAATATTGACATCAGCTTGGCAGTTTTCTGTTCTGTGTGGAAAGAGCAGAATCATTGTATGTTCTAGGAGATCCTTGCTGACACGATTAGAGCAGGAACAAACACACTAAAATGGCTGATTTCCCTCGGTTCAGTGAATAGGAAGTTGCACTGCAGAATGATCAATGCTCCACGCATGGACCAGGATGGGGTTGTTGGGTTTTTTTACGGTGCCCAGAAGAATGGTATATGTGGGGAAGGAATGGTATTAAGAATAAGCAATAATACTACCTACTGTATGCAATTGGAGGATGGGGGGGGCACAAATTCAAAGGCTGAACTCATTGCTCTCTGGGCCTTCTCTATTTTTCCTGCAAAATGAATTTGCTTCCTATTATGGTCTTTGGGGATTCTAAATCAATTATCGATTGGGCAATGAACAAGCATACCCTGTACAACCTGGATCTCTAGCATTGGGTCATCCGAACTAGAAGCATCATCAACAACTTCCACTCAATTTATTTCATCCATGTCATGAGAGAGATGAATACCGAGGCCGATCATCTGTCTAAACTTGCCCTTAAGGAAGAGTCCGAGAAGATTGTTTGGGAACTGATCCAGGAGGGCACCTGCACTAAGCATGGCATTCTGAGCATCTTTTAGTCTTCTAATTTACATCAGTCACAAAATAAGTCGCAAGCAATTTCCAATTTTCTGTATTAGTTCCAATCTTGTTCTTATAAGTTCAAAATTAATCACAAGCCATTTTTCTAGTTTTAAGTACTAGTATTAATCTTGTTCTTATGAGTTTATTGAGGTCTAATAGAAAAAACTTTGAAGGCAAGGTTTGTTTAGAGCTCGGATCATATGGCTTCAAGGTCTAGTAAAAAACACTTTGTAACTACGAGACAACTTTTCATAATATATAAAGTTGTCTTATTGGTGTGAAAAAAAAATGTAAAGCTAAAATTTGACTTGTCTGACACACATATTTTTTTTTGTCTACACAGACTAAAATATATCCTTTTAGTGGTAGTTTACTCTAATCAAGGTCTTCACAAAACTATTTATAAAAGTGTTCTAGGAGTAGATTTTAAAAAATTGCCCCCAAAGCAACTTTACTAGTAATTCTACTGGATTTACTTCATATTCCTAAGAATTGAAGATGCAATGACGTTTTTTTTTAATTTCTCCGAAGCATTGGGAATTCAATTTTTGGTTGTAGTTTTTTGTTTCATGGGCTTTTATTCACATTGATGTCATCATTTTTTTTTCTTAACAATCATTGGAGGATCTATTTTGAAGTTTATCTTCTTATGTAAGACCAATAACTCGGGGATTTTATTTATAGGTGGGGTTACATTTTGGTATTCTAAGAATATTGTTATTTATTATCTAGGTTATTTGTTTACTCATTTAGATTGATTAGTTCTCATTCAGATTTTATATCATATACATAGTAGCCTATATGCACTATTGAGGGCATGTGGTACGTCTAAGAACACTACTTTTTTATCTTTAATATTTGAATCGAATTCTTTGGCTAGCTATAACATTTCAACAATTTGAAAACAAATCCACAACAGCATTTAACTCTTAAATTCATCTTCAACGTATACAACACAGTAATAATATAAATTGTGAATATTCTAGTTAAAACTATTAGCATATTGTTGAATAAATTGGAATCTAATAAACTAGAGAGAGTAGATCATATTAATATAACGTTTCATGGAATAATGAGAGTAGTCATCTTTTCGAAAAAACAATGCTTCAACTGGATATTATTGAAGGACAATCCCACCAACGTTAAGTACACTGTTACATTTAATCTCTATATGATAGAGGCCACCTTCAAGCTGAATTTATCATTCCATAAGGGTCAAGATCCTAAGGTTCTCTACTTGACCCACAACCTTGAAAAGAATTTGGTTCCAAAACCCCCCTACAACTATCCCTATCAACCGTCACTCTTCCCCCTTAGCTTGCACAACACTAAGAACGGGATCCATGTTTCTACAAATAGTTCCTAATTTTATCCCAATTCTCTTATACTGCTCTAGCATAGGCTTTCCAGAGATCCTCACTAATGGAACTCTATATATTCTTAGTTATATCCCAGGTTTCCTCTTTTAGTCAATACAATAATTATTAGTATCTATTTCCATGGAAATTGCATCAATCATTCATGCTAATACAAATTTGGGGAAGTGAGAGGGGACATGAATTATGTTGTTACCTATGCTTTTATAGAGTTTTTTTCATGTTCCCAATAACCTCTATACACTATTGATGTCATGGGTTACCTCATAAAAAGTAATAATTTTTCTCTATAATATTTAAATTGAATTTTCTACCTAGCTATAACATTTCAACAATGAAAAAAAAGTTGTATTATCCTTTAATACTTAAAATTAGCCTTAACACATGCTGGAACCTTGGTGTGGCATTGGTGTCAACAATGAAACATCATGTCAAGGTAAAGAGGGATAATCTTCAAGTATGCATAGGACAAATTGAGGGTATTAAAATGGAAGAAGATGATAAAATAGTATCCTACTTCCTTCGTGTAGATGAGATTGCACATACTATCAAAGGATTGGGGGAGACAACTTAATAGTCAAGCATTATGCAGAAAGTGTTGAGAATAATTCCCATAAGATTCAATGCCAAAGTGTCTGCTTTGGAAGAGAGAAAGGACCTTGACACCATCACTATGGATGATTTGCATAGGATATTGACTACATATGAAATGGCAACATATATGGATCAATCACCCAAGAAGGAGGTAGCTTTCAAAGCTTCTAAGAATACAAAGGAGGATAAGCACACCTCAATGCCTGTTGATGTATTTGTAACTTCAGAATGTATTCATCTATGTATCTTATGTATTGTAACTCGATGTTTATTCCGGGATGTATCTATAATGTAATTGAGTCATGTTGTCATGCTCCAATGTTCCGATCGGGAGGATCAATAATGTAAACAAGTCATGTCAAGTCATTGTGGGTAACCCTCCGACTGTCTAAGGGTTAACGTCCCCGCAGTTTCGGGGCACTAGGGTTATTAGAATCTCCTAGTAGAGGTCGGCCCTGGTAGGTTTTTAGTCATGTTGGGATTAGTATAAATAGAAAGCTGGACTCTCTATTTAACACACAACTCATACACATTCAAGTTTAGCGCATAGTTGAGGAAGGAGAAGACATTGGGGCTAGACAAGAAGAAGGTTACTGCTGTCGGGAGATCACTTACTGTTTTGGGCTTTTACTGTTTTGGTGCTGATTCGATCTCTGAGGAAGTTGTAGGGTTTTCTCCATTTATGGTTTCCCTAAGGAAAAACACTGTGTTCATTGTCTCTTGTGGTTGATTACTGTACTTGTTATTCTCTTAGTTAAAGATCCTAAATAATGCTAGCTTAATGTTGAAAAACTAACATGGTATCAGAGCTAACCTGAGAAGAAGACACTGTGCAGCTACGGGAATTAGGGCTTCCTAGTTTGTGGATCTTCCTCCATAGATTTTCAGCAAAGGTAAGGTGGAATAACTCTCCTCCTTAGGGCACATCTTTCTATCGAAGCAGAACCCAATTCTAAGGTTTTTCAGTTTTGGACCTGACACTACTGCTAAAAATTAGGGCTTTTCACAGAAGAGGAATTTTTCAGTGAGCCCAGGCCTGGATTGATCTCCTCCCCAAAATCGAAGTTAGGGATAAATTTCAAGGCATTTAGGTGGATAGATCTCTGGAAAAGCAAAACCCTAATTTTCTCCTGATCCAGTATTGCGGGATTTCAGCTTCAAATCCAAATTTGACATCTTGACCTGGTAAGATCTAAATCTCTTGTATTTCCATTTGAGGTTTTCAATTTAATATGTCTCATCATACCAAGCTTGATGAAAAGCTTGAGGGAGCTAATAACTTCCGAGCTTGGAAGTATAGGATCTCCCTGGTCCTAGAAGAAAATGAGTTGGACTCCTACATCCATGAGGAGGTTCTAGTTCCAGAGGGAGATGAGGCAAAGGCATGGTAAAGAGGATCATTTATGATTCTATCAAGGATCACCTTATCCCACATGTGTCCTCTCTCAAGACACCTAAAGCTATTGTTGATGCCCTAACCAAATTGTTTGAAGGGAAGAACATAAACTAGAAGATGACTCTGAGGAATCAGCTGAAGAATGTGAAGATTCAAAATGTAGAGACCATCCAGTCTTACTTCACAAGGGTTTCTCAGATCAAGGAACAATAAGAAGCTATAGATGAAGAAGTGGAGAATGCAAAGATTGTGATGCCAACTCTGAATGGCCTTCCTAGGTCATGGGATTCATTCATCCAAGGAATCTATGCCAAAAAGAAGTTAGTCAAATTCAGTAGACTATGGGAAGAATGTTCTCAAGAAGAAGCATGGATAGTAGCTCGAGAAGAGAAGATGGAAAGTGAAGATCAAGCTCTCACAGTTCACTCCAAGGAAGGCAGAAGAAGAGCTCATCACCCCAAAGGTAAGAATCCTCATCATAGAGACAACCATAGAAAGGACCTATGTAGATTAAGATGTTATACATGTGATGAAATGGGACACTTTGCAAAATACTGTCCTAAGAACAAGGTCCACTCTCTTAAGAAGAAGGGGAACAAAAGAAGACATCATGCTCATGCTGCAGAGGATGATGAACCATCCAAGAAAAGAACCAGATATGAAAGTGAAGATTCTTCAAGCGAGGATGAATATGTTTTGATCTCTGCTCTCACAGGTAACATTAATCATGGAAGTGATGATTGGATTATAGACACTGGGGTTTCCAAACATCTTACTGGATTCAAGGAATACTTTGTGAGACTGTCAGAACATGAATCACCTCACAAGGTGAAGCTAGGAGATGACTACCAATATCCCTTAAAAGGTAGTGGGGAATCTTCCTATAAACTAGACTCTGGAAAGTCTCTAACAATGAAGGAAGTATTGTTTGTGTTAGGACTCAAGAAGAACCTCCTCTCCATATATGCACTAGATGCAAAAGGAATGATGGTTGCATTCATAGATGGTCAAGTCATCATGTGGCCAAGAGGAAAGACTATCAATGATGCGGTGGTGATTGGAGAACAAGAAGGAGGATTGCACAAATTAAAGGGCCATCCAAAACAATCATTGGTCCATGAAACAGTAGAGCCAAGTGAACTTTGGCATAGAAGGCTTGCACATGTGCGTTACAGAGCACTTCCAATTGCAAGCAAAGCTATTGAAGGTCTTCCATAATTCCAAGCAAAACATGAGGTAGTCTGCAAAGGATGTACGAAAGGAAAGAATACAAAGAAGACATTTCCTAGCAGCGAAAGCAAAGCCAAAGGAATCCTAGAAATCATCCACTCTGATGTATGCGGTCCTATGTCATCAAACTCACTAAGAGGGTATGCATATTATGTATCTTTTATTGATGATTTTTCTAGGAAGACATGGGTTTACTTCATGAAGAACAAAGATGAAGTATTCAACAAATTCAAGGAATTCAAAGCCTTGATTGAGAACCACACTGAAAAGAAGATCAAGACTTTTCGATCAGACAATGGCAGAGAATTCACTTCGAATGAATTCAAAGAGCTATGCAAAGAATCAGGGATTAAGAGGGAGTTGTCCTCTCCTTATAATCCACAACAGAATGGGATTGCGGAATGAAAGAACAAAACTATCATGGAAGAAGCAAGAGCTATGCTTCATGATCAAGATCTTCCTATGCATTTTTGGGCTGAAGCTTCCAGAATAGCGGTGTATGTATAGAACTGTACTCCACATAGAGTACTTGAAAAAAAGACTCCTGAATAAGTCTTCTCCGACAAGAAACCAGAAGTCAGACATCTCAGAATATTTGGTTGTCCTGTGTACATACACATTCCAAAAGAGAAGAGAAAAAAATTAGATCCTTTAGGAAAGAAGGGTATATTTGTGGGATACTCTGAAAGCTCGAAGGCTTACAGAATATATTTCCTAGGATACAAGAATATTGACATCAGTAGGGATGTGACATTTGATGAAGACACAGCTTACAACAAATCTAGAAAGAGACCTGATGAAGAACCTAAAGAAGTAGAAGCACCCAGAATTCATGATACAACCATGAATGAAGAAACTCAAGAAGAAGATCAAGATTTTGAAGAACCACAAAGACCTGTAGATCCACCTCTGGAGAAGAATCCTCATAAGAGGAAACCTGCTTGGGTATGAGAACTTATCCGAGGTGTAGAGAGATATGGGGCTCCAGAAGAGAATCACAGAGAAAGAAAGAGGACTATATCTTGCTCCGGCTATGTAGCTTTACTATGTGATTTCATTGATAAAGAACCTTCCAGTTATGAAGAAGCGACAAAACGGAAAGAATGGAAAGATGCTATGATCGAGGAATATCAATTGATCATGAAGAATGATGTTTGGGATGTTGTTCCAAGACCAGAAGGGAATTCAGTTGTAACTTCCAAATGGATCTACATGATCAAACATGCTGTATACTGTAGCATCAAAAAATATAAGGCAAGATTTGTGGCTCAGGGTTTCTCTCAGAAGGAAGGAATATATTATGAAGAAACCTTTGCTACTGTAGCCAGATACACTTCCACCAAATCGGTACTTGCTCTGACTGCAGTGATGAAATGGAAAATACACCAGATGGATGTCAAGACTGCTTTCTTGAATGGTGTAGTGGAAGAGGAAGTGTATGTAGAGCAGCCACTCAGTTTTGAGAATCGTGACAGGGAGTCTCATGTGTGAAAATTGAAGAAAGCCTTATACGGTTTGAAACAGGCACCCAGGACCTGGTACGGCAGAATTGACAGCTTTCTATCTAGTTTGGGCTTTACCAAGAGTAAAGTAGATTCCAACCTTTACTACAAGGTTGAATTGGGAAACCCAGTGATGCTTCTACTATATGTAGATGATCTATTTGTGACAGGTACATATGGGTTGATTGCTGATACGAAGAGAAAGCTTGCTGCTGAGTTTGAAATGAAGGACTTGGAGATGATGCATTACTTTCTAGGTATGGAGGTGTGGCAGAGTACAGATGGAATCTTCCTTGGACAAGGGAAGTATGCAGTAGAGATCCTGAAGAGGTTTGGGATGATGGAATGCAAGGCTATGGACACACCTATGGCATCGAACCTGAAGCTCTTGAACAATGCTTCATCAGAGTCGGTTGATGCTATGATGTATCATCAGATGATTGGGTCCTTGATGTACCTGATGAACACGAGACCAAACATTAGCTTTGCTGTGAACACCTTGATCCAGTTACTGATAGATCTGAGACATGTTCACTTGATTGTTGCAAAGAATATTCTGAGGTACCTAAAGGGTACAGTTGACTATGGGCTCAAGTACGATGCAAATTAGAAGATTAACGTGGAGGGTTATGTTGATTCAGATTGGGTAGGCAGTGCCATCGATAGGAAGAGCACTTCAGGGTGTTGTTTCAATATGGGATTAGGTATGATCTCTTGGTTTAGCAGGAAGCAATCCTGTGTGGCACTGAGTATAGCTGAAGCAGAGTATGTCGCAGCTTGTTCAGCTAGTTGTGAGGTAGTATGGCTAAGGAAGCTACTGTCTGATTTATTTGATCTCCAGTTGGATGCTACTTGTATACATTGTGACAACCATAGTTGCATGAAGTTGTCAGAGAATCTAGTGTTCCATGACAAGTCAAATCATATCGAGATCAAGTACCACTATATCAGGGATATGGTGTAGAGGGGAGCAGTGAAGCTCCAGTATGTTGTGACGGATGAATAGATAGCTGATGTATTGATGAAGCCATTGGCTAGGATGAAGTTTGAGTAATTTAGGGAGAAGCTTGGTGTTCTGCAGATCGAAGTTTCCTCCAAGGGAAAGTGATGAGACCCATAGCCATTTGGACATGGTGAGAGGATTGGTTCCTTCCATGGTCAGATGTAAGGGTTGAGCCATTCTGTCATGGTGAGAGGATTGGTTCCTTCCATGTCAGATATGAGTGCTATCCATTCTGCCAATTAGGACAGATGTAAGGGCAACTGCCATTCTCTAGGAGAATGGAGGCACCTGGTCAGTTACCAGGAAAACTCAGTCTAGGACTGAGAAGCCATTCTGATGTGATAGAGGGATGTGTTCCCACTTGATCAGATGTAAGGGCTGAACCATTCTTCCATGGATAAAGGATTAGGTTCCTTCCATGTCAGACGTGAGTGTTGGCCATTTTGACAAACAGGTCGGATGTAAGGGCAACTGCCATTCTCTAGGAGAATGGAGGCACCTAGTCAATTACCAGGTAGCTTAGTTGAGGACTGGGGGCCATTCTGATGTGACTGTAGGATTGGTTCCTACAAGATTAGATATGAGTGCAAGCCCTTCCATCATTGTGTGCAGGATGTGTTCCAACCTGGATGGATGTAAGTGCAGAGCCCTTTCATCATTGTGGTAGGATTTGGTTCCAGCCTGGATGGAAGTACGAAAATCATCCATCATTATGGTAGGATGTGGTTCTAGCCTGGATGGAAGTACAAAAATCATCCATCATTGTGGTAGGATGTGGTTCCAGCCTGGATGAATGTAAGTGCAGAGCTCTTCCATCCTTGTGTGCACGATGTGTTACAGCCTGGATGGAAGTACAGAACTCTTCCATCATTGTGTGCAGGATGTGTTCCAACCTAGATGGAAGTACGAAAATCTTCCATCTTTGTGTGCAGGATGTGTTCCAGCCTGGATGGAAGTATGAAACTCTTCCATCATTGTGTGCAGGATGTGTTCCATCCTGGATGGATATGAGTACTGTGCCTTTCTGACGAGTAGGTCAGATATAAGTGCTGACGAAGACCTACATGGAGGCTAGGCATACAACCAACATGAAAAAGGGATGGCTCTGTAGAAATTCCTATGATGAGAAGAATCATGAGATAGCACCAGTGATGATCCAGATCTAGTGATGATGTCCAGTGATGATCCAGATCTAGTGATGATCTAGATCTAGTGATGATACATATCTAGTCATGATCTAGATCCAGTGATGATCTAGATCTAGTGATGATCCAGATCGAGTGATGATCCAGATCCCGTGATGATGTCCAGTGATGATCTATATCGAGTGATGATCTAGATCCAGTGATGATGATCCAGCAGTGATGATCCAGATCCAGTGACGATGTCCCATGATGATCTAGATCCAGTGATGATCTAGATCTAAAGATGAAGATGACTTGAATACTAAGAAGACTTGAAGATGCAGATGACAAGATGATCCAGTTGATACAGAGAAGAAGAATAGTGCTGAAAATTGTGTCGAAAGAATACCTTCCTAGTTAAGAGGGAGTGTTGATGTATTTGTAACTTTGGAATGTATTCATCTATGTATCTTATGTATTGTAACCCGATGTTTATTCCGGGATGTATCTATAATGTAATTGAGTCATGTTGTCATGCCTTGATGTTCTGATCGGGAGGATCAATAATGTAACAAGTCATGTCAAGTCATTGTGGGTAACCCTTCGATTGTCTAAGGGTTAAAGTCCCTGCAGTTCCAGGGCACTAGGGTTATTAGACTCTCCTAGTAGAGGTCGGCCCTGGTAGGGTTTTAGTCATGTTGGGATTAATATAAATAGAGAGCTGGACTCTCTATTTAACACACAACTCATACACACTCAAGTGTAGCGCATAGTTGAGGAAGGAGAAGACACTGGGGCTAGAAAAGAAGAAGGTTACTACTATCGGGATATCACTTACTATTTTGGGCTTTTATTATTTTGATGTTGATTCTATCTCTGAGGAATTTGCAGGGTTTTCTCCATTTATGGTTTCCCCGAGGAAAAACACTGTGTTCATTGTCTCTTGTGTTTGATTACTGTACTTGTTATTCTCTCAGTTAAAGATCCTAAATAATGCTAGCTTAATGTTGAAAAACTAACAATGCCCAGCTCTAGTGATGATTCTGATGAAGTAGAAGCAAATTTTGTGAAGAAGGTGATAAGAGAATTTGGATAGCACACGGGTAAGATCCCTTTTAAATGCTTCAATTGTGGTAAAATAAGTCACTTTGCTTCAAAATGTCCTTATGCAAATTCTAAAGACAAGAATGGAGATAATAGAAGAAAAGGGAAGGAAAAGAAGTACCAAAAAGGGAGCAAGATCAGAAACAAGAAAAAATTATCTACTCAAAAGAGGAAAACTCAGATGATTAGGAAGATAACAACTCTGATACTGACTTTGATTCAGAAAGAAAAAAAAAAACTCTTGTTTATGGCCTTAAACACTCATACTGAATTTTTTAAATTTGAGGAAGAAGTCTTTGACTATGAAGGGGAAGGGAAGCTTGAAGGTGAATTGATCATTGCTCTGAGTGAGCTTAATAAATTTAGGAATAAGTATGTGCTGGTTTAAAAATAGTTAATAGAACTAAAAAAGGGAAATCTTAGTTCAAATGGGATCCCTAAAAAAGTTGAACAAAAAATTGTCACTGAAAGTTACAATTAGAGGATGCCAAGAAAATTGAGGAAAGTATGATAAAGAAAACTAAAAGAAAAGAAAGAGATTTTCCAAGCAAGGGAAGATGAAATAGTCTCTTTAAGGAGTGAGCTTGAAATTTTTTTACCAATATGAATGCAAGCCTAAATTTTAATAGAATTTCTTCCATCCTATATGATATCCTCAGGTCCCATAGATCTCCTTTTATCAAGACAGGACTTGGATATGATGGTAAAGAAAAAATTGGTGAGTTAAGTGAATGATTGTGTCCAAAAAGGATAGTGGAAAATCAGACTCAAAGCTATGTCGGCGTTCTCAAAAATATCGAGGGTTATAATAAGAATAGGTCCAACATAAACGAAGACAAATAAGATGGACCACCAAGAAATTTAAATGAGTTAAATTCAATCAACAATAAAATCCCATCTAGCAGAGCTTCAACGAAAATAAATATGAAGGCGTGGAGGCCTCAAGGAGACATACTTCAAGGTATCAAACATTGGTTCATGAAATTATTGGTCCTACACCAACTTTGGACACAAATATGTCAACTATAGAGCATGGCATATCTATAAAAATGGTTATAGGACTTCCATTATTGTGAAGAATAAACCCAAAGAATTCTATAGACCCGTTGATAGAAACCACATTAATTTTAAACCTTTGAACTATGACATTGAATGTTATATTTCCCACAATATTGGACACAAGGACAAATATTGTAAGAGTAAAATAGGGTTTTTTCCCAAGAGAAAATAAAAAATTGGATCTCTACCAATCTAGGGCAACAGAAAAAAGTTTGGAAAGGAAAGAAAGGAAATCAAAATGAAGAAGAATGTATTATTTACTTACAATCTCAAAGAAAAGGAATTCAATGGTACATTGATAGTGGGTGATCTAGATACATGACATGTGATAACGATAGGTTTGTGATGCTAATGTAGAAATAATAGATCAATGCTATGTGCAATGATGCTAAAAAGAAGCACAGAAAATAGATCTTGCTACTAAGAATTCTCACAAGCATACACAAGAAAAATAGAGAGAAGAAAAGAGACCGAATCACATGAATGAAGAGATGAATATTGGTGTGTATCCTTCCATTGAATAATTATGAATAATAGTGTACATAAATAGTACATCCATCATAGGAAAATCGAATTGTATGGAAACAAATCATAAAGCTCAAAAAGGTTGACTTACCAAAATATAGCAAAACCCCCATAGGTGGATAAAGCACTTGCTAAATATATCAAGGACCTCACGAGTTGGCAAAAGCATGAGTGATTTGTCAAGGAGATGGAAATAACATGCTAATCCTAGAAAATGGAGAAAAAATAATGGAGGATGGGTTGGAAACAAAAGCTCTCAGTTTCCTAGTTGACTAGCTTTTATCTTATCCATAGAAAAGCAGGAAAAGCAGAAAAAACAGAATAAAGTAGAATCTGCTGTAAAGTCCTGTATACTAATTTTGGATGGTCAAAAGGTGGTCAAGATCAACCCAGAATTGGAAATAAATCATTCCTAGGATATAGATGGCATGTATTGGCTTTAAGGTGCAAGTGGATGCCAACTAATTAAGCTAGTGGGAGAATAATTAATCAAATAATGATTAATTATTTTATCCTAAGTTGTGAGTGGGTTTAATATATTCCTACAGCTAAAATGGGGAAAAGAGGATTGTATCAACTTTGGTCATGGAAAATCTACCAAGATAGTTGGAAAGGGTAAAATGACTCTTAGAAGTAAGGAAACACATGAATAAAATGTTCTCCTTGTTTAAAACATGAGGCACAATCTCCTTAGCGTGAGTCAGATGTGTGATTAAGAACACATCCTCATATTCAACTCAAAATAATGTGAGATAAGGAGAGAAGGATTAGGTAGGATGGTACAACTGCTAGAACCCGAAACACCATATATATTTTGAACAATTTAAAAGGGGAATAGTTTTGTGTGGGAAATATAGATGAGAGTTGGCTATGGAATAGAAGGATGGGACATATACACTTTAAGAATATTGTAAAAGTGAGTAAGAATCATGCTGTAAGGAACATTCCTGAAATCACATAGCCTTCATATATAAGTTGCAAACATTTCCATATTGGAAAGAAAACAAGGTTTTAGTTCAAAGAAAAGGAGCACTCAACAATAAGGCCTCTTGAACTCATTCATACTAACCTTTCTGGAACCATGAGAACAACGTGTTTAAATGGACAAGTCTAATTCATTCTATTTATTGATGATTACTATAGGATTACTTGGGTTTCTTTCCTAAGGAAAAAGTCATATACATTTGGAATGTTCAAATTCTTCAAAGAACCAGTTGAGAATGAAAGAGACTGAAAAATAAGTGTCTTAGATCTAACAACGGAGGAGAATTCACCTGAAAACAATTTTGCGAAAATCTGTAAAATACATAATAAGAATACAATATTTACCTACTAGGACTCCCTAGCAGAATGAAGTTGTAGATTGAAAGAACATAACTATTATGGAGATGGCCATAACTATGTTGAGTGACTCCATGATAAGTGATGCGTTCTGGATCTAAGTAGTATATATCGTTGTTTATATATAGAACTTAGGATTTTCTTAGAGTCAATACAAGTAAAAAAACTTATGAACTTGGGAAAGGTATGCCAACAAATTTCAAATGCTTTAGGGTTTTCGGAAGAAAGTATTATAAGAAGAGGGATGATAGGAAATTGGAAAAATTTAACTCTAGATCTAATGAAGAATTATTTTTGGGCTGCTCATGAAAAAAAAAACATACATATATTTGTTGACACAGCTCTATAGACAGGGGTTCACTTCGCATTGTTGCCAACAAATATCGACACATACTCCCTAAACATTGTCCCAGAAAGGTTTTACTCTTTCTAGTTGTACCCACAAAGTGGGTGCAGTCTCACCTGATATGTCTAAGGTAGGGATGCAAGAACCACCTTTCTGCAGTGGGAAGAAGAGATGCATTATTCCATACCCATTCACAACACAAACCATAGATCGAGATCCATATCAAGATATCATGCTACCATGCTATTAACCTTCTTCACATTAACATGAATTTAACATATAATAAACTATTGTGCTATATCATTCATATTGAAATAAAAGATAACGACATAGACATAGAACAATCATCTTTATTAACTTATCTCATACACCACATAACAAAAGATATTTGAACCAGATGAAACTGAAAAGAGGCTACCATAAGACAATATCAAATCCATGTTGAAGCATCATAACATAATTCACAAATGTGAAATAATGCAATGTTGAATGCTAAAATATTCTTTTAAAATTGTTCCATGCTAAGCTACCCAATGTATTACAATTCTATTTCTATTTATAAACTCACTTGGTCGTTACAAAATGGTCCAATTGACCTATTGCTAACTAACTTTGACCAAAAATCATTTTCCGTCGACTTCTTTACCCTTCACAATTTTTCTTTTGTTCTTGTTGATGACCTTTCTATCGCTGGAAACACCTCACTTTGTGCACTCTAGAGCCATGCCAACAGGCCCCCAACACAAACTAGTAGCTCTTCCTCGAGCCACCTTCGATGGACGCTATTGGTTCGTTTAGTTGTGCCTTAAATTACTCATATGCTTCCGTGACTTGATTGATAGTTTCTTTGGATGACATCCTTAGTGCTACATACTCTTCCATCTCCTGTTCTGTTGGATGTTCACCATCTATCTGTTGCGATTTCTCCAATTTTTCCTTGATCTATGTCATTCCTTCCATTGCCTTCAGTGCCAACTATTCTACTTTGGTCTGAAGCTCATCCAAGTGTGTTATTATTTGTTTTTTCCTTGTGTGCACCTTGTTAACCTGATGTTAAAGTTCCTTCAGTTATAATTCCTTTGTCACTTGCGTTAATGGGGTTGTCGTCTTAAGCAGTCCCCTTAAGGCTTCTAGTTGCACTTCTTCTTCACTAAGTTGCACATTTAGCTAGTGCAAATGGTCATCATGCGCTAAAATTCCCAAAAATCTTGTTATGTATTCTACAACCATCTAAGCTTCCTCCTCTAGTTGCACTTCTTCTTCACTAAGTTGCATATTTAGCTAGGGAAAATGGTCATCATGCACTAAAATTCCCCAAAATCTTGTTACGTATTCTACAACCATCTGAGCTTCCTCCTCTAGTTCCGCAATTTAATGTATTCTACAACCATATGAGCTTCCTCCCTTCCTTTCTGCAACTTGTTCTGGAGGTGTGTTGGGTACCTCCTTGGCCTATAGTTCCTAGTTCTCTTTTTGTAGGTCTGCAACAACTTTTCCTAACCTTAGGGATTTTTCCTCCATAAGGATATCCTGAATAACTTCAGGTGCATCTTCACATGCCAAAGAGAGCGCTTGTTGTTACACTGAAATCTCTTCACCATCATGTTATGAGATAGGTATTCCCTTGTTTTCTCCAATCCCTTAGAGTTTCCCTAGAAAAATGACAGGGAAAAAAATCCCCTTGCAATTTTTCCCTATGGTGAGATGGTAAGGATCCTCTTCTGTTGACAAAAAGCGTTACCCAAGTCAACACTGCTCCTGATACATGATGAAAGAGAGGTGCCACCACTCATTCCCTTAATGCAAGAAGTGGTTCCCCCTTAGCACTGCTTATTTTCTTCATTGAAGGAGCGGTTCTCGAGTTTTGAAGGCAAAAAAGAGAAGCTTGGAGAGGATTCTCGAAGCTGACCTTTGTGGAGCCTGATCCGTATGGTTTAGGGCCAATTGGAGCTCTAGATCCTCTCTTTTAGGATCTAATTTCCACCTCACCCATGATATCCTCAACCATACCTATCCTTCCATGCCTTTAAATACTGGCTCACCCCCCATGGGAAAAAGGAGGAAGAATTGTGTTTCATACCCAAACTCTGTCAAAATCATTCTTGAGTCTTTGGAGGAAAGGTGAAGTTAGAGGAAAGGAGCTATTGGAAGGAACTCTCAACACCAAGGCATGAAGGTTGCAGTCTCTCAAATCATTTATTAATAAAGAATGTATTTTCTTTCCCATATTTACTGTTTAATATGTATGTATTTCTTGATTCCTTGGTCACAGGCATAGATCTAGTTGATTATATTGTATGCTATCATGTTTTCTTTGTTGTCTTCCATCTTTTACAGGTTCTTCTGCAGTAAGCTTTAAGGATAACGAGGAAAACCTTTGAGATAAGTATCATGGCATTCCATTCAGTTGATTAACCAGATCTAGGGGAAGGTTAACATTTGGTGTTTGTGTTTTGTTCTAGACCTGAACCATTCATATCTAGGGAACCATTTCTTATCCATAGGAGGTGTGTATTTCCGGCTAACACATGTTCTAATCTTCGCTTGTCTTGAAAAGCCTTTGCTCTTTCATTTATTATTTCTCTCTTTTTGCTCGGAGTCATTGAACCTCCCCTTATGCACTTTGGACTTGTCATTTGTAGCTAACCATTTGGTCATGTGTTGTTGCTTCCAAATTGTTAATCTCCTTGCTTGATGTGTTATGAATGCGTTCTAGCATGAACATCGATAACATGTTGAAATCGACACTTATTAGGTTGTGCCTTTGTAGTGCAACATCCAAGTCTCCATCCCATGTCATTATTGAAGTGGGTAAGATATGCACCAACCTCAGCCTTGTGCTAACATCCACTTTGACTACCCTTTGTGTTTTTCCTTCTTGCGGTAGCCTTGTCACACTTTCTGCTTTGGTTAGCATGTGGATTACCTGTGATACCCGATGAAAGTATCCAGTGCATGTTGCATGCCTTTCTCTTGGTTCTCAATTACCACGTTGGTTATTTATTCTACTAGCTTATACATTTGTCCATTGGGGACTACGATGGTTCTATTCCCCTCCCTTTGCTCAAGGCTTGTGCTTTGTCGTTGCTTCTTGTTGTTGTTTTTCGAGCTCTAACTCCATCGGAGTTGTCGATGATGCTTCTTCCTACAATTTTTCCTCATATTCTAACTCATTTGTTTCCTCTTGATATTTTGGTACATCCACCAGTGGTCCGACATTTGGTCTTCCCTAACCAGAAACTTCCATTGTTCGGGCCATTCCTCCACTATGGCATCTAGTTCTTCATCATTGATATTGTATTGCGTTATCAACCACTACTTCTCTGGGTCTACACACACCTGAATGAATATGGCTTGAGTCCCTGTCGAAAGCCTTGCGATTATTTGGTACTTCTACGTGGATTTTCTGTCCAACATGGAATATTTATGGTTCCCTCTCTCAGCACATCTAAGTAAATATAGAATTGGATATTATTGTTTGTTTTCCTCTCCTTGTCATTTACTTCCCACAAGTTTTTGTATCGCGCTCCTTGGCATACATTGACAACTTTAGTCTCCATCCCCTAGTAGTACATTAGTTCCATCCATCCAACCACCGGAATTAATATTAACAACCATGAATATGTGAATGGTTTACTTGTATCTTGTTCTAGTAACATCCTCCATCAATTCATTCAACAAAAAGAACGACCAATTCATTTTCACTCATGTTGCATATTTTTCTACAGATGCAATGACCCCTGATGCGCATTGTTGAGGTCAATTTTTCCTTAAAATTTTAATCGTCAACAACTTTGCTGCGATTCTAACTTCCTGATCATTGATTGTGTTGATCAGGTATGCTCTAGTGTCCTTCTCTACCCTGTATTTGGTCCTCAGTTTTGCAGCTAGTTTCTTGTCATTATCCTTTCCCTAAAATTATTGTGATGGATCTACCACTGCCTTGGGTAATCCTATGATATTTGACATTAGATCAATTGAAATTGGAATTTTAGTGCCTAACCATGAATATCCATCATGAAAGAAGACCAGTAGCTAATTTATGCATGCATTTACTTGTCCCGATCTCCCTAAATGTGGCATATGGTTTATTAATAGGATCCATGATCGTTGCAATCCCAATACCCATTGTATTGGTTCTCTTATGATCGAACCTCCTTCTCCATGTGCTCTCTCCTCATATGTTTTCTTAGTACATTCTAGGTATTCCAGTATGTCATGGTCTCTATACTGCAACTTTTGCAATCGTTGCACTATGTTTCCCGTTAAATGGATTCCCTTTGGTATCGTTGTCATCTTGATGGTATACCTAGCATAATTCCAAGTCGTAATATCAATGCCCCTTCCTTTCTTGGCAGAAAGTATAATGGAATGTTTGTTATCGTTTACCCTAATTATCTTCCCATTTTTATCATTTCATTATCCACAGTGGTCGATGGAACTGCTTCTCCTTTAGTTATTGCGACCCATGTAGAGCTACGAGTCATTTTAGATCTTCTTTCCAGGGTTATCAACCAACTTAAACTTCTCTTCTTCCTAATTGTTTGCATAGGTGCAGACAGAATATCTGGTTGTTCCTCGATGATAATTCCCATTGCCCTTAGTGTTTCTTGTGTACTCGTCATCGAAATAATATATGCCATGGAATCTTTGTCACTTCTATTATTTTCTAATCTTCATTCTAACCTTTCTTCTCAAATTGCACAGTGGATTGAACCATACCCTTCATCTTGCTTTTATAATGTTCAATTTTCAATTTCGGGTGGATCTTGGATCATCATTTGCAAATCCTCCGTTGATTGACCAAATCCTTTGCCGATTTTTCAAATTTAGCGCACTCGTTAGTCATTAAATGCATCTTTTTCTAACTTGTGTTATCAACCTCCCTATCGTAACTGTTTCATTTATTTCTCAATTTATCCATTTTACATTTTGTAGGATGTCGAAAAGATCCCAACCTTGTTGCGATCCATCCCACTTTTGTCTTCACATTTCTTTTTGTCAAGATACTCTATCAAAAGTTCTCCCTTTTTCCCTGTTGTTTCATTTAGTGGTGTCGTACCGATCTATCCCGATAGGGATTTAGACGGTTTCTATTTACTAGGTTTGAAAAAGTGTTCCATCTAAATTTTGCAACTGCACACGCCTTCGTTAGTAATACCATTTATGATTTAAGTACCAAACCGACGCATTTGGAGATTACTTGGGTGCTTCACAAACTTGCTATCATAGAGGAGAACCATATCTCTGTGCTAAAAATGGTTCATCTTTACATGGCAATCATGCCATGAATTTTTTCGATATTTTTCTACCTACTGATGAAATCTTGCAATAAATTGATTCTCTTCGAGCTATAACAACTATGCTAGCCTTTCCTCAATTTCTCCTTTGTCACTCATTCGTGTTGCCACTGTGATCCATATACTGGGGACAATATACTCCATAGGCATCACTGATTCTTATCCATAGACCAACTTAAATTGTGTTTGACCTGTCAGTATTTTGCATGTCTTTCTATAGGTCCATAGTATCACAGGGGTTTTTATATCCCAGTCATCATGATTTGTGTTCCATACCTTAGTAAGTGTGTTTTCCAATATTTTGTTGAATGCTTTGATTGTTACATTTGCTTGTGGGTGATATGAAGTACTTATTTTATGTTGTATCTAGAATTCCTCGGTCATCACCTTGATTCTCTAATTGATGAAATTAGTACCTTCATCTCTCATCAATATCTTCGGACATCCAAATATGATGACCACATTGTTGAAAAGAAACCTTTTTGTTGTCATAGTTGTGCAGTCCTTTATTGGTGCTTCCTCAACCCATCTTATTAGGTAATCATTTGTAATGATGATGTATCTTACATATGTTCTTTTTCTTGGTGGATTGATAGGTCCTATGAAATATACTTCCCACTTTTAAAATGGTTGTAATGTTACCTGAGGTACCTATATAATCTCATCCATGCGCAATAGTTTCCCCATTCTTTGACATACATCGCAACTTCTAGCATAATATATTGCATCACCATGCACTTTTGGCCACCATAATCCAGCTCTGAGTATCTTCCTGGTGATTGCACATCCTCCATAATGTCCTCTTGTGATGCCACCATACACCTCTTCCAACACCCTTTCTTGTTCATGTTGAAGGACATATCGACGAAGAATTTCATCCATCCCCATTTTGTATAGTTTTCTTGCGATTAGTTGAAAACCAACAACTCTAACAACTAGATGTTTCTTCTGAATGGTGGTGAAATCCTCAGTCGATTTCCTTGTCGCCAAAAAATGAATAATATGTTTGTAATGGTAGTCGACCATTACAAATATAAATAGTTGTGCATCAAGTAATTCGTCCTCAATGTTGCTTGGTTCTTCACCTAATTCTATCCTTGATAGCTGATTGAGACCTGCATTTAAACGTCTGGGTTTCACAATGATTTCAAAGTTAAATTCTTAGAATAATAGAAACCAGTGACAGATATTGCCCCCCAACATAGTCTTATTGACTAAGTATTTCAATGATGAGTGGCTGGTAAACATCTTGAAGTGCCCTCCTAACAGATAGCCACAAAATTTTGGTAACGCATATACCATTGCCAACCCTTCCCTTTTTGTTGTGATATATTTTTTCTCTGCAATGGACAACTTTCGACTCGCAAACATGATCAAGTGGTCAATTGATCCTTCTCTTGGTTTGGCTAATATCACTCCCAGTGCTACTGATGAAGCGTCGAAATGGACATGGAACTCCTTTGTCTAATATGGAAAAAATAATATTGGTGTTGCGACCATTTTTTTCTTCAGTATGTCTACACTCTTCTAGCACTCATCGTTCCATTCAAACTTCACATCTTTTTTCAGTAACTTCTCCATTGGCACTGTGATCACTGCATATCCCCTTATAAACTTTATGTAGTATCCTATGTAACCCAATGTGGCCCTCAGCTGCTTTATTGTTGTCGGTGTTGGTAGTTCGATAAGAATCATGATCTTGGCTGGGTCAACCAACATGCCTTCCTTGTATACAATGTGTCCCAATAGGATTCCAAATGGTGTGCAAAAGGTACATTTCTTTAGATTCAGTGAAATCGAATGTTGTCAACATCCTTCTAGCATCAATCAGAGGTTTGCGATATAGTCTCTTACCAAGCCATAGACGGTCTAGTAATTCATATAGATCGCTAAGAACTTATGAATGAAATATTTGAATAAGGCAACAACTAACCTTGAAAATATCACTGTAGCATTCTTGAGACCAAATGGCATCATCATGTACTGAAAACGTCCCCATTATGTGACGAAGGTCATTTTGTGTCAATATTCCTTCGCAATATTTATCTAGTGGTAGCTTAAAAATACATATGTAAATGAGTAGACTTCCTTTCCTCTGACCCATTTTAGTACTTCGTCAGTAAATGGCATGGGAAATGGATCATGAATACTTGCATCATTTAACTTCCTTAGATCGACACAAATTCAGATTTCATGAGTCTTTTTGTCTTGAACAACCATCAGGATGATCCATTCTGATTCTTTGATAGGTTCAATAATCCATGCATCCAAAATCCATTCTAGTTCAGCATTTACACGCTCTTTGTATCTTGATTCAACATATACGGTCATTGCTTCACCAGTTTCGCATTAGGTTTCAGAGGGATCTTCATTTCTCCCATGTCCCTTGAAATGCCTTTCATTTTGAAAAATTTTGTTGAAAAAAAACCTTGAAACTCATGTAGTAAGTTAGTGAAATTCCCCATTGTTGAATCATTACAATAGTATCCAATACTAGAAAACTTTTGAATTTCCATTGTCCCAATGTTCACCTTCTTTATCTTTAGTGGCTTCTTGAATTTGTCGAATGGTATTTCTGGTGCTTCAATATCACGGCTTCCTTCTGACTCTGGGATGTAGAAGGCTATCGAATAATCCTCATTACCAGTCTATAGTGACACATTGTAACACTCCATCATCATTTTTCATGCCGGTGTCCATTGTAGTCCTGTCGGTTGTTCAGTCAGAACTATCTTTAGTACTTTGCCGTGGATCTGTTGTAGTGCACTATGGATGAACAAATTTTCGTCTGTGAAATTGAAAGTATGGCTGAAGCTAGTAATCAGTTCTTCCCACATTGTCATTTATTGCCGTATTTCTACAGAGACATACCATATCCGTGGTGTTTTGTCTAGTGTATGGATGAACGCGTGAACCCATTCCTCCTTTGGTCTTGTTTTCCATGTTATTTGACATGTTATCAGATGATCGCTTGGATTATTTCTTCCATTGTATTTATTTCCTTTGTAGCATTCATCCTCACATAATCAAACTTCCATTAATTATCGACATATTTTCAAGTTTTCTATCGATGTCTTCTACACATCTCACCATATTGCTGGGGTAGCTTTTAGTGCCTCTTCTAGTGCCAACAAGCGTTGTGGTTCTGATGCTCTGTCTTCAAGGTCACTAATGAAGTCTGCCAAGGTAGGTGATCCTTTGTATGTTGGAATATTGTATACCTCTATCGCTACCCATATCAGTGACTGAGTAATTCATGTGCATTTTATGATTGATACTTCATGCAACTCATTCTTCCAATTTTCTAATGCTTCATCAGAGTCTGAGGATGTTGAGATGATACTTCTCCATTTCAATTCTCCATTGGAAGTGGGATGGATCTAGTCTTCAGATACATTGTAAATGTTATCCCATCCTCCAAATTAGTAATAAGCTTCATTATAAAATAAAGGGTGGCCTCTATAGGTTACTTGTTTATCCAATGGCACTCACGCATTATAGCGAGAGGTTGGTAAGACCTTCTATTTATCAGGAGGCACATGCTGAGCCAAATTCAAATTTTATTGGTTCCACATATCGTTTCCCTTCGAGGGGATCCAATGGGGAAATGACCCTAATGTCGCAATTCTTGAATGTCATTGTCATTTTCTTCAAATTGATAATTGCAAGTTTTTCCATCGCCCAGTCAATCCCCAATAGCGCATGGTATGGGAAAGTATTGTCAAATATCTCTATAAAATCGAAATCGACTTATTTCTTCAATCCTTCCACTTCGATAGGTAGATGAGTCACTTGAGCAATAGGTGAAACTTTGACTTGGTTTGATAGACGAAGTTGTATTGGGGACCAAACAAGCTTCAGTTACCCCATCATTTCCCGCGTCTGTTTGTTTAGGACGTTCACCTCCAACCCCAGATCCAAAATGATGGAATATGCATCGCATTCTCCAATCTGGGCATTCATTCTCATTTCTCTTCTCATCTTCTTCTTCTACAACCAGTTAAGTGGGAAATCTTGTTGTCCCTCTTCCTATCGACACAAGAAGCTTGCTATCTCTATTAACGCATCGTGATCCTTGGCTGATGTTAGACAAATTTCTAGAAAATGTTTCAAGGTACAAACCTTCCCTTGCAATCTTGGTGAATTTGTCAAATCAAAAATTGGTGGCATTTCATAAACCGGTAACTTACCATTATTCTTGATCGGTGAGTCTTTTTCTTCGAAGAAGGTTTCTTTTTCTACTTCCACATCAAATTGTACTTTCTTTCAAGCTATAGGATGAACATTTGGTAGTGGACCATATTTTCCTGTTGTAGATCCTCCTCTTGTTACTATGGCGACATGCATTGGTCAATTCCTTATTTCAACCACTATATTTTGCATAGTTTGACTAGGATTCATTTTAGATTCAGATTTGTATTTTGTTTTGATTGCGGTGGTGGAAAATTCTGAGCTTTCCATTTCACAATTAATTACAAACAATCTTCAACAGTGTGATCAACTGCATTAGAGTAAGTACATTGAGGTGCTAGATTCGTAAAATCCCTGTGATAGTGTCCTACTACTCAATAATTATAGTAGGTAACTGGTCCTCGACCTCAACCAAAATCTCCTCCAGGACCAAAGCCTCTATTACGATCACCATGAAATCCTCCTCAAAATCCTCCTTGCTGCTGATACGGTGGTTGGTTGTACTATGGTTGATTGAATTGTTGTTGTGGTTGATTATACTATGATTTTGGTTGTGTTTGATTATATTATGGTTGTGATTGAGATCTCTCTAGTGGTCATTTCTCTTCTCCTTTCATAAAGTATGTATCCATCGTTCTTTCTTGGAGAATCATAAGCTCTGCAATATTTTTCTTCATGACCAACTAATCGAATAAAGTTACATACAAGATTGGTTGGATTCGACATAACCATCTGTAAGTACACATATTCTTCTAACCAATGTCCTATTGCTTGACATATTTGACACCATAGCATTCCTCCTTGACCAAGTGGATTCAGTGCTCCAGATTGTAAGTATTCGTGGAATTCAAGACATCGATGCTTTTGATTGCCTTCGGAATGACATGAAATACACCATGCCTCTTCATGGACCTCTTTCCCCTTCTTAATATCATGCAATTGGATATTAAAGTTCGTCAATTGTGATTGGATATGGCTCATGCCAATCCTTGTTTCGCCGACTAGTGAAGCCTCCAACTTCATTGTAATTTCCAGGGCTTCTGCTTAGATGTGATATTTTGTTTCATAAATGGCACACAAATGTGACTTATCAAGGCCACAATAAACCATTATTTATGTTGTACATCATTCATTTCAAAGCTAACCTTGGCCATCATAGTTTTGAATCTTTGATCGAAATCCCACACTGATTCGTTGGGGTATTGCTTTATTTCATTTATATCTGTAATATACTATGATTCTGACTTCGCTTTCTTGAATTCATCGATTAATCCATTCCTGATTTCTTCTAGGGTATTTTGTTAATGCCATATCAATAATAGCACAAATTTCATATACCAATCCAATGCCCAGCCCCTGAAGGTCGTCTCTAGTTTTCCTTTCTTGATATCATCATCTTGTACTTGTTTCAATGTCTATGCCACTTCGCACAAGAACCAACATTGCTCAGGGTACTCATTTTCGTTACCCTGAAGCATAGGTAGTTTTATGTCGTCACCTTCGATCCTGGTCCTTCTATTGGTGGTTTTCGATTCGCTAATATTACTACTATGTTGACACACAGGACAACCCTGTGAAGAACTCATGTTTCTTCCTCCCAAGCTTGGCGCATTTCCCATGGAGTTGTATATATGCTGTAGCTCTGGGTGGGTCCTTCCTCAGGTTCATGGGTATCCTGGTTGTTCCCTTCATCACTGTAGGGTTGCTTAGTTTCTTGTGTTCCCATTTCACAATTCTCTATTTCGATCACACTAGGCCGCTCTTCCTTAGTCCTCCTCCTCTTTTCCGGTTGGAACCTCACCTGAATTTGTAGGAAACCACACTCTTCCTTGGCTTCCCTCATAGTCTCATCATGATTCACATCCATCTACCCCACATCTTCATACTACCCATAGAGTCCGCACACTAGAGCTTTACTTGTCAGATTCATCTTCAATATCCCTTTTTCACAGATGAGCATCTTGATCCCCAATTGTAATGACAATAGATATCTCCCTCGGGGTCCCTTAAAAAATTCCCTTTCTACATCACTGTAGGATTTAATTGTATTGACATCAAACTCAGTAATGTATCCTTCCAAAATGTTGTCTATGTTCCTTTTGTTCCATTATTTGCGGTTGAACCTGATCTATTGTAGTTGTTATCTGTGTAGCTTATTGTTCCTTTCCTAAAATGGGAAGGTTTAAATCCTGTCCAATGTTGATCCATATTTTCATTCTTTTTTTCCAAGTTCTACTTCATTAAGATGTTTGTTTAAATAAAAGATAGCATAATTTATTTTTCCTAATTGCTTCATCCATAGTCTTGGGCATGCAAAAATCAATTTTGTCCTTGTAAGCAGAAGGTAAACAATTGATAAACTGATATAGTTTTGTTTGTTGATACTTTAGATATGGTACATAACATTGTAAATTAACAAATTTAGTTATGAAATCCTCCATATTTAATTGTCCCAATCTCAATTCATTAAACTCTTTGTCTTTTTCTTCATAGTATCGCTCTAACATGTATTTCCTTTTAAACAGATTTTTAAAAAACGTCCATCTTAACTCCTTGCTTTGTATGTTATTTACGCTTTTTGCTTCCTACGACCATAGCGCAACTTTCCCACTCAGCTGGAAAATAACCAAACATGCTCTCAAATTATCATCGTAACTACATACTTGAAAATACCATTTTTTTTTTAGCAAACATGCTTCAATAGCTTCTTTAGATTCCCCATCAAACATCGAAGATCTCAATTTCTTAAATTCCCCCTATAATTCCACATGTTTTCCTTTTTGTTTCTTATCTTTTGTGTCATCATATTTTGTTGTAACCTTTTGTATTTTTCTTCCTTTTCTTCCCAGTACTGTAAGATTTTTGGCCATTATTTTTTTGTGGTGCTTGGTCTATTAAACATTTTAAAATTAACTCATTTATATCTTCCTGATTTGATTTAGCATTCATTAGTTTGATATTATTCGCCTTAATATTGTATAAATCAACCTTCAAACTTATCATAGTTTCTAACATTTCTTATTTTATCTCAGCATTACGTTTTATCTCCAATTCTATGTAGAGACTTGCATTTCCCAGTACCGGCATACCCTCGGGTACTGGTTTTTCTTCCATGATTTGTCATGGTTCAGCCATTGATAGGTCTGTGTGCAACAAGTATTTGTTTTTTTATTCTTCAAAATTTATATTATCTATAAACCATCATTTATATAAAAGATACTATACATATAATCGGTTAAGTATGTGATGACTCATTAGGTATGAGCACTATAACCTCGCATTGATACCATTTGTAACATACAATTTTTTTACCAAGGTATTAAGTAACTTGATTATAACTACTTCTTCTACCTGTTAGGGTGTCGTAAACCCTAAGCTATGATTCTTCGTGTGGACTGGGATTGATGTGAATGCTATCAAATTGAATTACTCTTTATGGATGTGATATTCTGGTTAAACTTGTGATATACTTAGTTGTTATGCTAACTCCCTTTCAATCACTTGCATGTCTTCCACCATGGAACCAATCGTAAGGTTTGTAACTTACGAAGGAGGAATTTTATGCAAGGTTGATATCAAGTGACAACCTGTAACTAAATTTATTCCAAACCATACACCTTAATCATTGACATGTCTCCCTAACGTGTTTATATATTGATGCAATGCCTTACAACTAACACCCACTTTAACCTTTTGGAGAACAAGGTCAATGCTACACTCACGGTAGCTCCATTTGTGATTCTATGCGCAACTGTTTTTGGGAAGCCATTGATTTTCCATGGCTCTGCTCCTAATAGTTTTCTAACTTGAACCATTGTTACTGTTGTTGTTTATAAATTATCTGGTCATCCCTTTAGGTTTGAGCATAAGGGTTTATGTGCATGTGATTCTTTCCTTGTCACTGTAATTTTCTCGCTAGTGGATACAAATATGGTTTTACAAGATAGCATTTATTATCCTCGTCTTGTGGAAACATAAAGCATCATGAATGGATGGAGATGGGTTTTGGTTAAGGATTCATGCTTAGAGGTGAACCAAATCTACCCTCTGAGATGTGATATTTTAATTATTTCCTTAACTGTATTTTTTTGTATAAATACTAACAACTTTGTTTTCTTTACATGTTATTTCCATCACTAGAGAGGTGTGGGGCTTAGTTACTAGCTTTTCCATGCATAAGTCACCACTCTTACCTTTCAGTCATATCTATTATAGAGATAAGTCTCAGACTTTAGAGAGACGCAGCGTATGTGGTTTTTTGCCAATGTTACTGTATTTTTGGATATTAAGATTTTTTTTCGCCTTCCGAGTTTTATAACCTAGGAAGGAAAACGTTGTGGGTTTAAGTTGTATCCTTCACATGGTGAAGAAGGTGTTTATTTCAAGGTTACAACGTACCTCTATGTTATTTTAACGAGTTGTTTCTTCCTAGAGTTTTTAAAGGATATTGCAATGGATATTAAACCCTAGTTCCAAAAATAATGTATATATTGTTGCATTTTAATCCTTCCCTTGGAGTATTGATTGTGAATAACATATACTTTTTAGTTTATGACCTGTCTTTGAATAATCTGGTAGCTTGTATGGTTATAGCTCTTTTTTGCTACAAACTATTTAAAGATATTAATGTAGCATTTAAAATTCATTATTTCCAGAGCTATATAACTGAATTACGAAATGAGCCTAGTTTTCTAGTTCTAGTACTGAAGTATTAAAAGATGCTTTGCAACTTAGAGTTCTTGCCATGGTCGTTTTGCTGAAATACTTCTTAGCAGTTATTTCCTAGAGTTTAGAACCACATAGTTTCAAGTTTCAGTTTAAATATCTTCACTGCCATTGTACGTTGGTCGATATCTAATGTTTTCATTTTATACATGTTATTACGAAATATTTCCTTTGGGTCTTGTTTACTCTTCGCATGGATAGCTAATATAAGTGAATAACTTCATAATAGTAATAAAATATTGGGTCAAGGATTCTTGAATACTCTATAACTACCATTTGCATTAATATAAAACATATTTCATAAATACTCTGTAACTTTATCCACACTATTAAATAAATACCGAGCGTAAAATGCAATTTTCCCTAATTATAATTATAAAAAACATTTCATTCTTAGAATCAAATAAAGGTTTAGTTTATTAGCAAAATGTATCTGATTCTATGTGGAAATTAAAGGAAAAAAACCACGCACCACCCAGACTTAGAAATCCTCGAAACTTGTCATTCTACAAGGTCTCCACCACCTTGCCCATATTCCTAAGTTTATGACTCACTTGTGCCATCTTTCAAATTACCACCAGTATAATGAGCAGAGTTAGTTATTGCAGAACCTAACACATTTAATGTTCTCACTGACGGTTCTACTTCGGATCCTAGCACCAATCAGATGTTCACAGACAACTCTATGTTATTTCTCAATAATGTTCTACAGCCTACACCACTCTAGGTGATATCTGGTAGCTCTCCATTCTCTTTTCTTGGTACTCTTTCTTTCTTAAGCATGCCCCCTCTTTTCCTTGCCTAGGAATTTAATAGTTGATAACTAACTCCTCTCAAATATTGGCCACTTGTCTTCGTAAAGACAATTGATGGTTCAATTACTACCACCAACATAGATCCATCTAAAATGGGATCTACCAAGCACTGAGAGGGATCAAATCTCTTAAGGTGTAAACCGCTTTTTAGATTGGAAATGTTGAGGAAATGTGTAATACAATGTTTATAATTTTAGTTTCTCTAATTTAGTTTCTCTAATATATATAATTCTAAATAATTTAAATTTAATTTAAGCCGACATGTTATTTTTAATAACATTTTATTATTTTTTATAAAGGACATGTGTCAACTCTAGGATGAGCATGGAAGGAGTTACATGTCTCTCCCCTACTGGGCTGTAGAATGCACCTCTTCGGTTTAATAAACTTAGGTTCTGTCAATTAATTGCATGGTTTCCTAACTTATGTATCCAACATTCACCATTTAATATTAAAATAATATTTCTATAACATTTATTAGTTTTTGTTACAAAATAAAAATTAAACAAAATTACTTGCAATGTTACTAGGGGTATTACAAAAAAATTAATCTTTTTTTCTAGAATTTACCTTAGCACTGCATAGTAGTTAATATTTACATTATTTTTCCTTTTTTCTAATAATAAAAAAAATCTAATAATTTTTTATTTTTTAAATTATAATTCTTTAATTCTAAAAATTAATTTAAATATTCATTGTGTAAAAAGATGTTAATTGTTATATTAAAATATTTAATCCCTTTTCACATTTAATAAATCCAGGGTTAACAATAATATTATTGAATTTTTATTTATATTTTTTCCAAAAAAAAATATGCGGCATGTGACTAGAAAATGATGGAAAGTGGGACAAAGGCTAGACATGGTTTAGAAGGAAGCGTTCAACTATAGACCACCTTGTTATGTTTAGGATCATCAAGGAGGAGTGTTGTAATAATAAATCCAACTGTTTTTATTGTTTCATGGACTTTAGGAAATATTTTGATATAGTGCCTAGAAAGAACCTATGGAATATATTAGAAGAGTTAAAGGTTCATGTTGAGATAAGGGTTGTGACTATAAGGTTATATGAGAATGTCACTATCAAATTCAAAAACATTGAGGGATGGTTTCAAGATATTAAATGCAATATTGGAGTTAGGAAGGGTGCCCCCTCTCCCCTACACTTTTTGGGATTTACATTGATAAGATTGAAGGTTGTTTAGAAGAAGCAGGTTGTGTTCACATGACCTTAGTAGGAATAATAATCATGCTTCTTCTTTATGTTGATGATATAGTTCTTATATCAAGGCTCCCCTATGATTTATAGAAGCAATTAATAATTCTCAAGGATTTATGCTCCAATATGGGAATGACTATTTGTAAATTTTAGTGAAGCATAGGATCCCCAGGCCTGAATGATTCAATGGATAATGAAGGTTGCAGAAGAGAGAGAATGTTAAGTGAAAATCAATAGATTCATCGAAAAAATTACACACACGTGAGTCAAAACATGGTCAGCATAACAATACATGAATAATGATTAATTTCTCTGTAATATAATAGGAATAATTTGAATGCCTTTATGAGGATTCAAATTCACCAATTGAAATAGACTTCAGTGCTAACTCAATGTGGGAAATCACCACTAGAGCTCACTAATGCAACTCTGGATCACTAATTCAGTTCACAATCCGTTAACTAATGTAGGTAGGTGAGAAAATTTGTCCTACCTCCCTTAAATCATGCAAACTGGAACCAGGATGCATGATTTAAGGGAGGTAGGGAACATTTTCTTACCTTCCTACCTCCGTTAAGTTGTTGTGAATTGATTCAGTGATCTGGAGTTGCATTAGTGAGATCTAGTGGTGATTTTCCCACACCAAGTTAGCTCCAAAGTCATTCCAGGTTGGTAGATTCGAATCCTATCTTAGGCATTCAAATTCTTCGATTTGTAACACCATTGTATTACATATTATTTACTAGTTAATGGATCTAATGATATTATTCCAATTTTGTCTCCATGTGTGTGCAATTTTTCCATCAGTAATTGATCAATCTTAACTCAATTCTTCTCTCCCTTCTGCAACATTATTTTCTCATTGAATTCATGCAGGATTGAAGATCCTATGCTTCATTAAATTTAGCATGGTATCAGAGTAGGTATAATAGGTTTTCCCCATTTCTTTGGTTTGTTTAGCAATCATTTTTTTGCATTTAGATTGTATGGGTGACCTTTGGTCTTAGTTACCAGGGCCCAAGTTTTCCAAGTTGGGATTAAGGGAGGGTTTTAGGATTATTAATTAATCATCCCTTGACCACCATAGTTTATTTGTCTTTTCCTAGCTTAGGGGGTCATTACACTTCACTATTACATGTGGGACTCACCAGTGGGACACCTACTAGTCAATGCGCCAATATGGATGAGTTTAGGAGCTCCAGGGACCAATCCCTATAATTTAGAAACCCACTCTGATTGCCACCAACCATTTCCAATATTTTACCCTAATAAGTGTTCAGTTATGTCCAATTATTCTTTGATTCCCATCAGTTAGTTCACTCTTAGTCACCCTAAATCCATGTTGCATGATTTAAGGGAGGTGGGGCACATTTTCTCACCTACCTAAATCATTTAAATCATTGTGAACTGATTCAGTGATCCATATTTTCATTATCGAGGTTTAGTGGTGAATTTCTCATGCTGAGTTAGCTTCAGAGTCATTCTGGGTTGTTAGATTTAAATACTATCGTAGGTATTCAAATTATTCTATTTTAACACCATTTTATTACATATTATTTACTGATTAATGGATGTAATGATATTATACCAATTTTTTTTCCATGTGTGTGTAATGTTTCAATGAGTGCTTGATTAGTCTCTGATAATGTCTTATGTCACTTCTACAACCTTCTTTTCTCATTGAATACATGCAGGCTTGAAGATCCTATGCTTTATTAAATTTAACATTGTTAACACTGACTAAACAAAATTCATGATTATCAAATCCAATAAGGGTATTTATGACAATTTTGTATATGACAATAGAAACTTGGATGAACTAACTTCTTACAAATATCTTGGAATTGACTTCCATCACAAGCTCAATTGGAACTATAGCATTGAGAAGAGGATTAATGGAGGGTGGAAACCCTTCTTCGATCTTGAAAACAACTGTAAATCAACAAACTTTATGATGTGGGACAAAAAGAAGTTCCTCTTTAAAATGATCATCACTCCAGTTATCATATATGGATGTGAAGCTTGAGGATGCAACATTTTCAAATAATCTTGGAGAAGAATTGAGCAAATCTAGAAGCAGTTTATTACTTATAATCTTAAAATTAAGTGCAATATGCCCTATCTTATTCTCCTCTTTGAAGCGGGCTCTTCCCCATTGAAAGCATGGCCATGATTAGATATTTAATGTAAAAGCACAAATTAAACAATATAGGAGACCACTGGATTTCTAAAATTGCACCTAACTCCATCCAAAACCACATACGCCTCAAGCAGGGGTGTCTTGAAGATGCCATGGCTTGGTTAAATTATTGGGGATCGACGAAACTGAAACTTTTCAAAATAACTATAACATTAAAAGTAAATTATTGCTTATATGATCAAAGAGAAAACTCGATGCAAGGAATATTTAGGGGTTAAAATAAAATTGTGTCATTATAAAGAGATCATTAACCCTAATCTTGAGAATCAAAATTATCTTTCTATCTTAACTAGCTCAAAGAAAAAAATTATTTCCAAGATTAGAACAAACTCTCGTGAGTGTCATAGTGAAACTGGACATTGGATAACCCATAAAACGTTGTGGGACAAAAGGATTTTCCATCTTTGCAAGTCTATGAGCATTGAAGATCAAAATCACTTTCTCTTAGAATGCCCTGCGTACATCCACATTAGATCTTAGTTCCATAATATTTTCTCCAACAATGACCTCTATAACCTTCTAACTCCTCAAAACTATGGGGAGGTAGGTGATGGTTGTGGATCCTGATCTTCCAAATTCAGAGATGTTATTGTTCAGTCGTGTTTATACCCCAGTTTTACTATACACTCATCCCAATAGGGGGACATCGTCCCCCCATGGGGGTCCGGGGGAGAATCTCCCGAAAGATAATTTTAGGATGTATTGGGTGAACCGTGGTATTTTCCCATGATAATTCCCCTATAAAGGAAAATCATTATAATGCGACTATGTATCATATTGTAGCAGTGTAAAAAATATATATGTGATTGTGTGAGAGAGACTGTGAGAGAGTGAAGAGGAGTGCAGTGAGGTTGCTACATGTTATATCCATTCATTTTTCTAGATGGTATAATAATAAAGGACTGGCAATTTCTGTGTGGATGTAACCCATCTTGGGTGAACCATGTTATATCTGTGTCTCTCATGTAATGTGTTTTAATATTTGCATCTTGTTTATTGTTTATTGCTATTGCTTGGCGATCCCGTTTTCTAATACTAGGGATTCTCCTCTATGAGCTTTTTAAGCACATGAATAATATTTAAGAAAAAAAACCTATATTGTATTTTCTCTTCAAGTCCAATAGACCAAATTTGGTATTAATGGACGTTAAAAACCATCATCATCATTTTTGTGTCATCGGTCACCTCGGTGGCCTTTGGAAGAAATGGGGAACTCCTTAGAATGACACTCTCATAATTTTTCTTTCTCTGATATCACACTATCTCATCCCCTCCCATCAATATATCCAACGAAGGGAACATGAACGATACACGATAATGCTAGATTTCAACCCCATGCCCAGATTACAAAATTTATTTTTCTTCATTAACATTTTTTAAATATGTGCAATGCATGATTAAATCATTCTTCCATAATTATTACTTTATTGCATATCGTTCTGTCATAGTTCATTCTGTCACATATAATTTTGTCATAGTTCACTCTACCGTAGATAATTTTGTCATAGATCACTTTCTCACAGTTAATTTTGTCACAGTTCACTCTATTGCAAATCACTTTGTCGGTGACTATTCTATCATCATTCAGTATGTTGCAAATCAATCTGTCACAAACCACTCTATCATAGATCATTCTGTCACATATCAATTTGTCACAGATCATTATGTCATAGTTCATTCTGTCAGAATTCATTCTACAACATATCACTATGTTGCAGAACATTCTGTCACATATCACTCTATCAAGGATCACTTTGTCATAGACCATTCTATCACAATTAATTTTGTCACAAATCACTCTGTCACAGTTCATTCTGACACAATTTTGTTTTGTCATGGATCACTCTGGCATAGATCATTCTGTCACAGTTCACTTTGTCGTAGATCACTATGGCGTAGATCACTCTATCGTAGATCATTATGTCACAGTTCATTATGTCATAGATCACTCTGTCATAGAACATTCTATCACAGAATGGAATGGAACATAGGGGGGTGATTGTAATACTCCAAATATTCGTAAAAAATTAATTTTTTTTATAATAATAAATGTTTACAATTGTCACATAAGAGGGACATTTAACCGTTAACATCTAACATATTAAAACTAACTAATTCCTTATTAAAGTCTGTATCTGCATACTTAATTATTTTCTTTTATAAATCAGTATTAAAAGTTAATTTAGCAGGTGATGATCTAAAGTAGCATGAGCTGAAACATTTGTTTTCTTACTATGTACTAAAGTTTGTTTTACTGTTTGTAAACATGAAGGAACTTCAGCTCATGTCCGAGGCTTGCTTAGATTTTCACTAATGCAATGAAGTGATGCTTCTTTTACAGGTCTTTTTACAGGTAAGTCGTTTTGTAACCAATTTTCGGATCGAGATTAATTATCTGAACTAGCATAAATAAAAATGCTAGTAATATTTGTTTAGTTTACAGCTTTGATCAAATAAAGGAGGTATCATTGAAGTTGTATAATTACTTTTTATTTACTTACTTGTAAGCATAAGTATTTGGAATATCTGAACATAAATCTAGATGTTCTTATATCTATCTTTGACTATAACTTGTTCATCATACTTTCATTTATGTATTATCATATTAGGTCCTATATACAATTCTAGAGAAATATAAATTTGCATACTAGGTCATTTGATACATTATTACCTGTTACCATGGTAATTCATATGTATTTGTCTCAACATATATTCAAATGTTATCTAAACTAGAAAAAACTAAGTCTAGGTATAGTTATAAGGTATAATGGTTGACATTCATACATGCATGGAACTAATGATTTAATGCAGAAAACGGTTCTACTTACTGCTTAGATATTTACCAAGTGGAAATGAAATAATATGAACATTATATCGTTAAACAAGTAGTATTATTGCTTTGTGTAAGGAATGAAGACATCATTTCCTAAAGAATCTGTCTAACCTAGCCTTTGCATGACCTTCATCTCACAAGGAGATATTATGTAAAAATTATTACCCTATATAAACAAAACTAAGCTATAATACTCTTACCAAGGATCATGCTAAGTATCCCTATACTCACAATCTGATATATATAATCATTTTTAACCAATGTAATATCATAGGTTATCGAAAAGTCTTTTTGCAAGTCCTATAATTTATTATAAGGGTGTTTGTTTATAACCTTAACAAGGTTAAAAATATTTTGCACCTGTTACTACTACTTACATGGTACTTAATACAGAGTTGTAATCCCTAATTATGCAAGGATTACAACCAATCATATTTTTTTTTAAATTATACTATGCATCTTATGACATATAAGATATTGACCGATTTTTGTATGATTTTATAACCAAGGTTTTATGTAATACCTTCTTACTTGTAGGCTACTTCCAAGGCTCTTGAAAACTATAGAGAAAACCAAAAGTATTAAAACTGAGGTGGAGTACACATGGTTGATGGTTAGTGGCTAGCATTTTGAATTTTGTGACCTTACTATAAACCTCCCCAAAACCCTAAATTCTCGCATTTAGCTTATCTTTCACTGTTGTGGGGAGTGTCGCGGGATTATGGCCGCATGGATTTACCATTGTTTTTACTTCTGTGTGTGAGGGATTTTGTTACCATTCCTTACCTCTCCATGTGAGGGCCTTTGTTTCCATTTCTTTGCCTCTACGAGAGCTTTCCTTTGTGCACTTATTCACTTGTGAACTCTATCCAGTTTAATAGTGTGGTCTTGATTCTGGTTTCATTGTGGTCTTGGTTGATGCCTTAAACCATCTCGTCGAGGTTTCTGACAGTGGTTCTTCTAGTTTGTTAAGGCATACTCTTTTCTTTTGGCTAGGTTTTCTATTCATGGAACCATCTATGTCGTCGAGGTCAAAACTCTCCAGGTAAGACCATTTTGTTTCTGCAATAGCCACAAGATTTCATTCTTAGTACTGAAATTTCTTTCAAATAAAGATTTAACCTTCTCTAATTTACAGCGCAGGTATTTCTACAGGTGTTTGTAACGTCCCCGACCCTCCGACCGGCAAAGAGGACGCTACCATGGTGTTAACCATCTGGGAAAACCGCCCCATGAACATGTATGTACATATAAAATGTTGAAATGCTAAACATAAAACATGCTAAGATGAATAATCATTCACATACACAGCGAAAGCAAACATACATTCATATAAGAAACATGTTCATCATAATTTATTAACAGTAAATATAATTGCAGTAGTAAAATAGGCAAGATTACCTATCTTATAAAGAACTCGTCCTGAAACCAGCTACGTTGCTGCAACGTTCCACCCAACCATAGGCCAAAGTGTTCCTTAATCTCTCAGCAATGCTGCCACCCCCGAGCTGGGCATGATTCCCCAAGGAACAAGGAACAAGCAGGATTAAACATAGCCAAGGATACACAAAACACAGCCAAGCCAACACAGTTGGGTTTATCAGGACATCAACAAGACAACCAAACCAACATGGTCAGGTTTATCAGGCCATCAGGGAGCTGGGAAAGGCTAGGAACACCTACACTAGAACTAGCCCGACTTCTAATACATCCACACACACCCAACACAAGGAATCAGTCCCTTCTATGCTACACAGTCCCTCAGGCCCTGACTTCCCTTCCAGTGCTATTCAGAGAGTGTGGAGGAGAAAGGAAGCCCTTTAGCTCTGTCTATGTGGTTTCCAAACACACGAGGTTTATCAAGCAAACCAATCCCCCATCCCTGCTCCCAACACAGTCTGAAGACCAAGTACTGCATACATGTAGTCACACAAGTGATTCATAGCTTGGGCAAGTAAAACAATTCCTGGGTCGTTCTTGGCCCTATCGTGGCCAAAATGACTTCATACAGTCCACAACAACCAAAACGTAAGGGAGACCATGGCAACCCGTGAATCTTGAGAAGAACGGCGGAAACCACAAATCAAGGGAAGAACAACATCCCCGATCTCAACATTGAAGCGACGGAGAAATTACACAACCATATCAGTCTGTAAGGAAAACATACACCCACACAATCCATGAAATTCATATGGAAAACATGCACACATAGAACATGAATGGCTTATTCATAAGGGAAAATCGTGGGTGAAGAACGGCAGCTCCCGGCTCGCTGCGTGAGTAAAAACCAGGAAAAATCCTGTGTGTGAGAATGAACAAAACTACAGTCCTTGCGTGAGGATGAACCAACAGGGAAGAGAATGGGATAGTGGAGAGAGTGGAATGAGGGGCGTAGTCATTCTCCTGCCCATCATGAGGTTCAATCCACTGGCAGAGTGTGCGTGTGGGCAAGGACTAATAGTCCTGCCACCCTCCACTCCCCAGCCATAACTGCCCCAATTACCAGCAGAAATTTTAATGGTGGTAGTTGGATAAGACAAGGGAAGGTGAGCAAGTCAAAAGGGTTTAACATTTGACACATGGCTTTTCCCCATAGGTTCAAAGTTTAATAATCGCCCCCCCTTCTCCTTAGGAAAATCATGCCCTTTTCATCATGGTTGCATTGACATAGCTGGTTGGGGTTCATTTAATTAAAAATGCATATTTACATGATGACAAAACTTAATATGTATGCCGCATGCCCCGATATACCATCGGTGACAATTTCAATCTGAAACATAGCATAATCAATTGATGGTGGGGCCTTGCCCTTTATCTCCACACCATGATTATTACAATATATACATCATGTACATTTAATGTAACGGGGTCAAAACCGGGGTGTTACATTCCCCTGCCCCTTCAATAGCACTGTCCACAGTGGTTTACAAAATTTGAACAAAATGCTACACTGGTATCACTTTAGTGTTCCGCAGAATTGAAAAAAAATGGATGTGCCAATCGCATGGCATCCTCTAGCTCCCATGTAGCCTCTTCAGGTCTGTAGTGCTCCCACTGCACCTTTACATGCCCTATGGCCTAGTTCCAGAGCATTGTGACCTTCCTGTCAAGGATGCACATTGGCTCGATTCGGAACTCTCCCTCGGTTTCCACCTGAATCACATCCCAATTTATCACATGGTTAGGATCATGTACATATTTCTTAAGCAAAGATAGATGAAAAAAATTATGAGCTCTAGTGCTAGCAGGCAATGCAAGTCTATATGCAACTGGCCCTATTCTTTCAAGCACTTCAAACGGCCCACAATATCTTGGTGATAGTTTGGCACAACTCCCAAGCTTCAAGGAACTCTTCTTTGCCCTCACTCTAAGGTAAACATAATCCCCAACACTGAACTCCCTGTTCACCCTATGCTTATCTGCATAGCTTTTCTTTCTATCCTGTGCTGCTTTCAGATTCTGCTTGATCTTTACAACCTCTTGCTCCATCTCCTTGAGCGATTCTGGTCCAAGCACAATCCTGTTCACTGGATTATCCCAAGTCACTGGTGTCCTACACCTTCTTCCATACAAGGTTTCGTACGGACTCATCCCCAAGGATGCCTACTGTCCATTTTTATAAGCAAACTCTACCAAGTGCAAGTAATCTTCCCACTTGGTTGGTCTGTCCATCACGTACATGCGAAGCATGTCTTCAAGCACCCGATTCACCCTCTCGGTCTGCCCATCTGTCTCAGGATGGTACGCAGTGCTAAAGTTTAGCTTTGTACCCAAATCTGCAAATAACCCCTTCCAAAAATTGGAAGTGAACTTGACATCTCTATTAGAGACTATTTCCTTAGGAAATCCATGCAATCTGAAAATATCCTTCATGAAGATCTTTGCAATATCATCAGTCTTATGCGTAGACTTAACCGGTATAAAATGCGCTGCCTTAGTCAACCTGTACACCACAACCATGATGGAATCATGTTGTCTCCAAGTCATCAGCAATCTTGTAATAAAATCCATGGAAATAACTTCCCATTTCCATTCTAGAACTGGCAAAGGCTGCAAAAAACCTGCAGGGTGTTGATGCTCAACCTTTACCTGTTTACATTTCATACACCTCGAAATGTACTCAGCCATATCCCTTTTCATTCCTGGCTAGAAGTATTGCTTTCTGGCTGTAGCAATTGTCTTTTGGTATCCTGGGTGACCAGAATACAGAGCTTGATGGATTTCATCCATAACAACACTCCTCAAATCTGCTACATCTAGAATATAAATTCTACCTTTATAAGTGAGAAGTCCATATTCCAATTTATATCCCTCATACCTCTTCTCAAGACTTCGCTGCTGCAATTTGTGTTTTACCTGCTCATACAATTCATCTCCAGCAGCATGACTAACGATCTGCTGCCTCAAATACGATTGGAAAATACTAAGAGATGCCACATGCATTTCTTACGCCTTCCTGCTGAGTGCATCAACTACCTTGTTTTCTTTCCCTTTTATGTGCTTGATTTCAAAATCAAATTCACATCAAAATTCTAGCCATCTTGCTTACCTAGCATTCAGGGTAGGCTGATCAAATAGATACTTCAGACCACAATGATCTGTTCTGAGCTCAAATCTTCTACCCATCAAGTAATGCCTCCACATCTTGAGGGCATGTACTATGGCTACAAACTCTAGATCATGAGTGGCATAGTTCTTCTCATGCTCCTTCAACTTTCTTGACTCATAACATATCACGTGGTTGTCTTGCATAAGGACTCATCCAAGCCCTTGTCTGTATGCATCGATACACACCACAAAATATTTCTTTGGATCTGCAACTTTCAATACGGGTGCACTGGTGAGAAGATTCTTCAACTGTTGGAAGCTTTCTTCACACCTTGATGTCCATTCGAGCTTTATCCCCTTCTTTTGCAAAGAAGTGATGGCATGTGCAACTTTGGAGAATCCCTCAATGAACCTCCTGTAGTATCTTGCTTAGTTTTGCATACAACTGGTGCTCCCTGAGCAATTGTAATGTCAACCTCAAATGCTCTTCATGCTCCACCTCATTCTTAGAATAAACAAGAATGTCATCAAGGAAAACAAGAACAAACTTGTCCAAATATCTACTGAAGACACTATTAATAAGGCACATAAATGTAGCTGGTGCATTCATGAGACCAAATGGTACCACTACAAACTCATAATGCCCATACCTTGTCTTGAAGGTTGTCTTATGAATGTCTTCATCCTTGATTCTCACTTGATGGTAACCAGACCTCAAGTCAATCTTGGAAAATACCTTTGCTCCTCTCATTTGATCAAAGAGGTCATCAATCCTAGGAAAAGGGTATTTATTCTTCACCGTAACCTTGTTCAATTATCTGTAATCAATACACAACCTGAGTGTACCATCTTTCTTCTTTACAAACAAAACTAGTGCTCCCCAAGGTGACACACTCAGCCGGATATACTTCTTTTCCAACAACTCTTGCAGTTGCATCTTCAACTTTATCATCTTCGGTGCACTCATCCTGTAGGGTGCCTTAGACATTGGTGCTGCTCCTGGCACAAATTCAATAGTGAAATCAATGTCCCGCTTTGGAGGAATCCCTGGAATCTCATTAGGAAACACGTCCCTAAATTCCTGTAATGCCTGATAGTCCTCCAACCTCGGAGTTTCATCTCCTGATGTCTGCAAAATATGAGCTGCATACAACTGGCAACCCTTCCTACATAACTTCTTTAACTACATTGCTGAAATCTTTCGTACTGAAATCACCTTTGGGATACCTTTCACAACTACTAGGTTCCCTTCTTCGTTCATGCATTCGAAAGTCTTATTGTAACAGTCAAGGTTCACCTTGTGAGCTTCTAACCAATCCATTCCAATGAGAACATCATAGGAACCAAGCGGTAGAACATTCAGATCTGCACAAGTGGCCAATCCATCCATGACCAATGGACATTTCTCTACCACTTCACTAACTTTTCTCTTAGTTCCAGTGGCTAACTGAACTAACCAAGACTTCCTATTCTTTACTTTCTTAAAAGAAAAAATCTCCACTACTCTAGGAGTAATGTAACTGTGAGCAGAACCAGGGTCAATCAAAATAGAAACAGATTGCTCAACAATCTTACCTGCTACTTCAACCACCATTGACTGGTGATCTGCCTGGTGGTCCTCTAGTGTTGCATAAATCCTAGGGACTGACCTTGCTACTTGACCCACTGTTTCTACTTCTTGAATGTTATAAGCCAGCCTTGCACTCTCATTCTTGAGTGGACAATTTCTGTGCATGTGGGGTCCTCCACATTTCCAACATTGGAGTGGTCCTCTATTATGTTGTGGATCTTTAGGATTTTCTCCTGTCACTCCAACTGGCTTACTCGCAGCTTGGGATGGCTGCTTCTACTGATTCCTAAAGTTGGAAGGTTTGAAACCTTTTTTTCTTTGGTCAGACTTCTCATTCCTCTTGTCCTTCCAAGCCTTATGGTAATCAGGTTTACCTTTGTTTTACTCATAGCAATACTTAGCCTTCCTTATTGCTTCTTCAAGAGTTCTAGGTTCATAAAACTCAATTCTATCTTTGTAATACTGAGGCAATCCACTCAGAAAATGTGGACCTTCACTTTTTCATCTCTCATGTACCAGACATACCTCAACAGTTCCAAAAACTTATTTGCATATTCTTCCATGGTCTGTTGTCCCAATATCAGCACATGGAACTCCTTAATATTGTCATCATAATACCTGTTAGAGAGGTATTTCTGCTTGAAATACTTCTTGAACTGTTTCCACTTAAGTCTCCTTTTGTTGATCCTCTTTACTTGCTTGAAGTGTTCCCACCAAATGGATGCCCTTCCATTCAGATTAAATATGGCAACTTTGGCCTTCATGTTTCCTGAATAATCATGCACTTGAAAGTACTTATTTATCCCAAGAAGCCAAGATTCAGCCTCTTGTCCAGTCTTTACCTCACCATCAAATGTAGGAGGTTTAGCCTTCTTAAATTCATCCCGAGAGCGATCCCTATGGTGTCTCTTTCTTTTTCTTTTGTGAGAAGAAGAACTTGAATCCCCGTTGGATTCTTCAGAGTCATATGATCCACTAGAAGTCCTTCTCCTTATTATAGTACTGCTCTTACTACCCTCTGGTCTTGTTGTACCCTGTCCAGAGTCTATCTTTCTCTGCAAGTCTATCAAACTCTACAACATTGCAGCATTCAGTTGGTGTTGCTCTTCCTCGGATTTAATCAAGCTTCTCATGGTGGCTGCAACATCTAACGGTGTCTCTTGGAATCTCCTCCCATTAGACTCTATGTCATCATTCCAATTACAGACATTTTCTCCCATGGCTTCTTGCGCACGCTCGTAAGAATCCCGAGCATCATATCCGTCATGGGTTCTCATAACTGAACCACCACTTGTTTACCAAGCTGCATTACTTGGAATACTACTCTTGAAGGTGACTATGATTCTGCAAATGTGTTAGTAACACAACTGTTAGATGCATAACATTGATATAAATCAGAATTACTTACTTTCTCCTGAAAAAATCATAAAATAATAATTGCCCAAATACTAGATTTTCTTCATCAAAGAATGTCTATCTCAGGGGGACGACGGGGGTCAAGGGGGCTTGCCCCCCTATGGCTTCTTGCAGGGCGGGTCGAGGGCAGCGCTGTCATTTTTATTTTTATTTTTAAATCATGAATTTTCATGCAATCCAGCACATAAGATCGCTGCCACTTTCTCCTTTTCAGCCATGAAAATCCATTGAAAAACCGCTGAAAAACAGCTGAAATTTGCTAGGAAATCCCACTTGAAAAAGATCAGAATTTCCTTATACAGGATCGGGTCTCATCCTGACTAACATTTTGATGTTTCGGCAGTCAAAACCACTAGCTTCTTCCGATGTATTGGCGGCCGGGTGCACTGTTCATCGGAAGGATAGTCCACTAAACAGCCACAACGGCGGGTAGTGATCCCACTGCGGTTCTGTGGACCATAAACTCATCGACTGTCGGAAGCTCTATTCACTATTCAGCGGTCGAAGCCTCTAACCTTCGGAAGGGTAGTCCATTAGATGGCCGTAATGGCAGACGTTCAATCCACTAACTTCATCCGACGTCACCCATTGGCAATTGAATTAACTAGGTGTCGGCAATGTGTTCAACTAACCATCGTCGATGGCCAACTATTCCAGGACTTAGAGAAATTTTTGAAATTTTCCCTTTTTGTCTTCCTCTTCACCGCTTGATTGGCTCAACTCTCTTCTTTTCGTCGGCGAAATAATTCCCTCAGCAGCCGCAACGGCGGCCCATCATCTTCGATCTTCCTCCGATCGGCGGTCCAAACCACCAACTTTCGCCGATCATCGATGGTCTCGACACTTAGACAAATTTCTTGAAATTTTTTCTCTTCTTATTTTTACGGAACATAACATCTGTCAGCGGTCGGATCCACTAACACCGCTGCATCGACGTTTTAGTCCCTACGGCAGCCGCAACGACGGGCTGACAACTAATAAATTCTTTCACGGTGTCGACGAACCCAACATCTATTTTCCATCGATGGACGTTGAACACTTAGAAAATTTTCCACAATTTTCCTTCGTCGGGTGTGCTTTCACCTAGCTCTCCGCTACATCAGAAGTCTTTCCCACTAAGTGTTCCGATGAGCCGACAGTTCAGACACTTAGACAATTTTTGTGGAATTTTTCTGTCATAAACTTCCGATCTCTGCTAGGCAGAAGGCAATCTTGCCTCTGTCACTGCATCCTCGCGGTCCATTCAGGCCCATGCTACAACATGAGCTCTGATACCACACTGTAATGTCCCCGACCCTCCGACCAACAAAGAGGACGCTATCATGGAGTTAACCATCCGGGAAAACCGCCCCATGAACATGTATGTACATATAAAATGCTGAAATGCTGAACATAAAACATGCTAAGATGCATAATCATTCACATACACAGCGGAAGCAAACATACATTCATATAAGCAACATGTTCATCATAATTTATTAACAGTAAATATAATTGCAGGAGTAAAATAGGCAAGATTACTTATCTTATAAAGAAATCATCCCGCAACCAACTACGTTTCTGCAATGTTCCACCCAACCATAGGCCAACGTGCTCCTTAATCTCTCAGCAACGCTGCCACCCCCAAGCTGGGCATGATTCCCCAAGGAACAAGGAACAAGCAGGCTTACACATAGCCAAGGATACACAAAACACAGCCAAGCCAACACAGTTGGGTTTATCAGGCCATCAACAAGACAACCAAGCCAACATGGTCAGGTTTATCAGGCCATCAAGGAGATGGGAAAGGCTAAATGCTAAGCTGGTGAGCCCATTACAGAGCTAGGAACACCTACACCAGAACTAGCCTAACTTCTAATACATCCACACACACCCAACACAAGGAATTAGTCCCTTCTCTGCTACACAGTCCCTCAGGCCCTGACTTCCCTTCCAGTGCTATTCAGGGGTTGTGGAGAAGAAATCCAACCCTTTAGCTCTGTCTATGTGGTTTCCAAACACACCAGGTTTATCAAGGAAATCAAGCCCCCATCCTTGCTCCCAACACAGTCCGAAAACCAACTACTGCATACACATAGTCACACAAGCGATTCATAGCTTGGGCAAGTAAAACAATTCCTGGGTCGTTCTTAGCCCTATCTTGGCCAAAATGACTTCATATAGTCCACAACAACCAAAACGTAAGGGACACCACGACAACCCGTGAATCTTGAGAAGAATGGCGGCAACCACAAATCAAGGGAAGAACAACAACCCCAATCTCAACATTGAAGCGATGGAGAAATTACATGGCCATATCAGTCTGTAAGGAAAACATACACCCACACAATCCACAAAATCCATATGGAAAACATGAACACACAGAATGTGAATGGCTTCTTCACAAGGGAAAATCGTGGGTGAAGAACGGTGGCTCCTGGCTTGCTCCGTGAGTAAAAACCAGGAAAAATCCTGTGTGTGAGAATGAACAAAACTACAGTCCCTGCATGAGGATGAATCGACAGAGGAGAGAGTGGAATGAGGGGCATAGTCATTCTTCTACCCATCGTGAGGTTCAATCCGTTGGTGGAGTGTGCGTGTGGGCAAGGACTGACAGTCCTGCCACCCTCCACTCCCCAGCCATACCTTCCCCAATTACCAGCATAACTTTTAATGGTGGTAGTTGGATAATACAAGGGAAGGTGAGCAATTCAAAAGGGTTTAACAGCTGACACATGGATTTTCCCCATAGGTTCAAAGTTTAATAATCCCCCCCACCTTGTCCTTAGGAAAATCATGCCCTTTTCATCATGGTTGCATTGACATAGATGGTTGGGGTTCATTTAATTAAAAATGCATATTTACATGATGACAAAACTTAATATGTATGTCGCATGCCCTGATATACCATCGGTGACAATTTCAATCTGAAACATAGCATAACCAATCGATGGTGGGGCCTTGGCCTTTAGCTCCACACCATGATTATTACAATATATACATCATGTACATTTAATGCAACGGGGTCAAAACCGAGGTGTTACAGTGTTGCAAGGAATTGGGTAGCATAAATTGCTTCAGGAGGGAGTTCTCCACGCTACCCAACCAACCGGTAATCCTTGGTTCTTATCTTAGGTTCCTTCTGCGATGGGTGTGGGGTTTTTGGATGAAATGGTTTTACCTAGTTCCGAACTCTTAAGCAATGGGTGAGTTTTGATCTCTTGTGATTGTAAAGGTTGTAAGGCCGTAGACTATTTTACTCAAGAATTTGTAAAGGCCATTGGCTATAGCTCTGATTAGTTGGGTTCTTCAATATGCTTTAACATAGGGTTTGAAAGATTTTATATTTTTTCTAAACTCTGAATTATTTACTGTGGCTATATTGTACATTGTTTGTTTGGATAGGCCGTGTGGTCATGACTTTGAATGTTCGATGAAATTATTGTGAAGCCATTTGGCCGAACTTGGTTTACAGTAAAAAATTTTTGGAAGAGGCCATTAGGCCGAGACTTCATTGGAACTGTTGTGATTTTATTTTTAAAGTAAGTTAGGGTTTTTAATTCACAGGCTTGTTTTAAAATAATTGATGGAAGGCTCAACTAGTGGGATTTTAAGACTGATAAAGGATAGACACAGTTTGTTTTTGAACAGAACCTGAGTTATTTTTAAATATTTTGCAACCTTTTGGAATTACAATCTTCGATTGTAAGGTGTTTATATTGATAAAAAAAAAAATTATTTATTTAAATATTAATACAAGGTTTCCCTATTATGAAATGTTAGTAATAGAGATGTAATTCTTCTTGTTGAAGGGTTCGACCCCATGATCTGGTCTAAATTGTTAATTTCATAAATTAATATTTAAATTAAGTTTTTAGGTTATAATTATAATTCTGTGTAATTTTAATAAAATTCTACTCTACTGTGTAGATATTGATTAAGATTACTTCATTTATATTTATTTGTTTTGTTGTAGTATATAATTAAATATTCTGTGAAATTCTTCTTTAGTATAAGACATTTATGATATAAATAACGAAATTGTAAAAAAATAAAGAATTTTGCTTAAAAAAATTGTGGGTAAAACTACAATAACCCTAATATGGAAAAGAGAAAGTAAAAGAATGCTAGTTGACAGTTCTCCATAGATTTAGGGTTTGTATTTGTATTTTATTTAAAAACCCTGCATTATTATTGATTAACCTAATGCGTTTATTACTTGATGTTTATTTACAGTATTAGATTTTAAGGCTAAATCCCAAATGATTACTATACTTCATTTTTATTGTTTATTAGCTATTCCTGCTTATGCTATTTTCTGTTCCTATAATATTTAATAACTATGTATATTTATAATGTATTGATCTTATAAATAATAATTATTACTGTGTTAAAGGAGCACCCTTACACAGACTGCGTACTGGTTTTTAAAAGATCTTTCTTGAAGGTAGTTTTGTTTATGTTTAAAATAATGTATTCTAACTAAGGAAACCTTTGAAATAGAGAATCTTTCTTTCGGTAGATTATATAAAGAATCTGTAGAAAGTAAATAACATAACCCTGCATTCTTGACTTGATTTATCCATCAGAATTTAATCTAACCTACTATACTAGAGTACTACCTTCTTGAAGATGTGGAAAAATACGGTTAGGTATTTTTATCCATCAGTAAATTTGAAATTAATCTGATCATTTATTCTAATCCACATCTAATCCAGAATTCATCTATCTTTTCATAGTAAAATATTTTCTCCAAATAATTCTAATAATAGATGAAGCAGACACATAAACATATTATTTCCTAAATTAATTCCTTCTTGTTCTTAAGCTTGCATAAAGAAATTAGAACGAACATGTAGAATCTGGAAATGTAGCAAAGGAGACAACAACTTAAGGAGCATGTTCCTCCAGACCAACTACTGAAGATAGCTGAACTGCAAATCTTAGGACCCCTGATCCTATCTACTGGTCCACCTGGGTGAGAGAACTGGTTTAGAAACCTTTGCAACTCCACTCAATAATCAACAGTAATCTTTCTGCTTGTAGCAGTATGAACTCAGCTTAAATCAGCTGCACTAGTTCAGAACTTTGGCACTTTTCACTCAAAAGCTTCTGCTAGTCCCCTCCATCAAATATTTTGTGCACTAATTTCACTAAAAAATTTCACAAGTAAAGAATGAGCAGCCTCAGCTGAATTCAATGGGAATTTTTATTACCATGCTTAGGTCTTTTTGGTTAGTTTTCACTTAATGAGCCACCTTATCTTGTTCCACTTTCTTGGGGAACATGACCACAAAAATAGGGAAGTTTCCTCCTGCAACAACTAGAAGTAGTTAGAGGATGTTGCCAAGTGTCAATCTGCTCTCAACCTAGCCTATTCCACCAAGTGGCCAGTAAAACACTCATTTAACAGCCTCCTTAAGCTGTTGTCTCATCTTTTATTTATTTAATAATAAAATATTAAGCAATTAAATGCAATTATACTTGACCCCACTTGGTCATTAATTACAAACTTTATAATAAAATTAAAACATAATGTCTTTTAAAACATAATTTTTTTTTGCAAATTGGGGTATGTGACATACACACCCGCTTAATTATAACATTATCCTCCAGGTTATTTTATTCGTCGTCCTGAGAGTTGCCCTAGAACAGAATTGGATATGTTGCACACATATGACTCTCTAATTCCCAGGTGGTTTCTTCTGGACTAAGGTGCTTCCATTGCACCTTCACTTGCCTAGTGGTGCAATTCCAAAGTAAGACCTCCCTCCTTTCGAGGATACAATCTGGTTCCACCAGAAAATCTCCTTCGGGTTCCATGTGCACATCATTCCAATTTATAACATGAGTAGCATCATGTACATATTTTTTTAATACAGAGATATAAAAAACATTATGAACCTTCAAATTTGGTGGTAAAGCCAGTTGATATGCCACCTCTCCCATTCTGGAAAATATCTCAAAAGGCCCACAATATCGGGGTGCCAACTTAGCACAACTTCCTAATTTCAAAGAACTCTTTCTAGGCCTTACCTTTATAAAGACATGTTCACCCACCTAGAACTCTTTCTGAGTTCGTTTAATATATGCTTGACTTTTCTGTTTGTATTGCGCAACTTTTAAGTTACCTTGCACATGTTTTACAATTAACTCCATCTCCTTTATTAGTTCAGGTCCTAGTACTAACCTGTCAACTGGGTTACTCCATGAGATGGTGGTATTGCACTTTCTGCCAAACAAGATTTCAAATGGGTTGTATCTTGTTGAAGCTTGGCAGTGATTGTTGTAAGAAAAATCTACCAGGTGTAAGTAATCTTCCCATTTACCTGGTTGTTCCTTAACATACATTCTAAGCATATCTTCCAACACTTGATTCACCCTTTCAGTATGTCCATCCGTTTGGGGATGAAAAGAGGTACTGAAATTTAAAGTAGTATTCAGGCCTTTAAATAAATATTTCCAGAAATTACCCGTAAACTTAGGGTCTCTGTCTGAAATTATAACTTTCGGTATCCTATGTAAATGAAATATTTGTTTCATGAATATATCAGCAATATTAGCATCCTTGTAGTTGGTCTTTACAAGTATAAAATTGTCACGTCCCCATCCCTCCGACAGGTGAAGAGGATGCGACCCCATGGCCTTAACCATCCGGGCTAAGAGCCCCATGAACATGTGAAAACCATAAAATGCTAAAACATAATGCTAAAATAAAAAAATTTGAACTAAAACATGCATAGATGCCATTGTTTATCATATGCAGCGGAAACAACACACATTCATACAACATTCGTTTAACATGTTCACCATAATCATTAACAGAAATATGATTGCGGAAGTAAAATAGCAAGATTACTTATCTTATCAAGAACTCGTTCCGCAACCAGCTACGTCGCTGCAATGTTCCATCCAACCATAGGCCAGCGTGCTCCTTAATCTCTCAGCAGCGCTGCCACCCCCGAGATGGGCATGATTCTCCAAGGAATAAGGGAACAAGCAGGCTTACACATAGCCAAGGATACACAAAACACAGCCAAGTCAACACAGTTGGGTTTATCAGGCCATCAAGGAGCTGGGAAAGGCTAAATTCTAAGCTGGTGGGCTCATTACAGAGCCAAGAACACCTACACCAGAACTAGCCTGATTTCTAAGACACCCACACACACCCAACACAAGGTATCAGTCCCTTCTCTGCTACACAGTCCCTCAAGCCCTGCATTCCCTTCCAATGCTATTCAAGGGTTGTGGAGAAGAAAGCCAGGCCTCTAGCCCTGTCTTTGTGGTTTCCAGCCACCAATTTTATCAAGCAAACCAAGCCCCCAATCCCTACTCCCTACACAGCCCAAATACCAACCATTGCACGCAAGCAATTAAATAGCAATTACAGCTTAAGACAGCGAAGCCAATTCATGAGTCATTCTTGGCCCTATCGTGGCCAAAATGACTCTCAATCGAATTTGCAATAGTCCCAAACGCATTAATGAACGTGGGAAAACAACAATCCCAAAACCATAAACAGTGAGCACATCTAACAACGTGGGGAAAATGGCTCCAAACAGTCTATGCGTGAGGAAGACTTGCACCAGACCCCCAAACATAAAGAAAACCACAACAATCACAATAGACCTTGAGAAGAACAACGACCACCGTAACTCACAGGAAGAACCACAGCTCCAATCTCAACATTTAAATGACAGAAAATTAAACGACCATACCGGTCTGTGAGAAGAGCATACAGTTGCAAATGGGAATGAAAGAGCACAATTCCCAATCCGTTGTGTAGATGGTAACAATGTAGAACCCACCATGCAGCCTGTGAGGAAAGGATACAACCTCACCACTCGCAGGTCCGTAGGGAAAAAACGATGTGAGTAAAACCAGGATAGCTCCTGTGCGTGAGCAACAACAGCGAACGATCCCTGCGTGATGATGGACAAGAATTCCAGCTTGTGCGTGGATGAACAGGCAATCGTGAGTGTGTGAGGAACAAAACAGACCGCAGAGGTATTGCATGAGTGTCTTAGCACATTCGTGGAGGAAGAGCAGTAGTATGTCTGCACAAGTGATGGCATCGGTTTTCCTTGCCATTGTGAAGTCAACTATGGGTGGAGTGTGCGTGTAGGCATGGACTGACAGTCCTACCACCCCACTCCCAAAATCAATAACTGCCTCAACCACCAACAGTAATTGTCAATGGAGGTGGTTGGGTAAGACAAGGGGAGATGACACATGGCTTTTTCCCTCATTGGCTAAGGTTTGACATTTCCCCACCCTTATCCTTGTGAAAATCATGCCCCTTCTCAATTTAGTTGCCGCGATTGTAGCTGGTCAGGTTCATTTTAATTAAAGATGCATATGTACATGATAATAAAACTTAATACGCATGCCGCATGCCCCAATACACCATCGGTGACAATTTCAACTTGAAACATAGCATAACCAATCAATGGTGGGGCCTTGGCCTTTAGCTCCGCACCATGATCATTTACAATATATACATCATATACATCTAATGCAACAGGGTCAAAACCAGGGTGTGACAAAAATGAGCTGCTTTAGTAAGTTTATCAACGACTACCATTATTAAATCATTCAGATTCTGATTTCTAGGTAGACCTGTAATAAAATCAAGAGTGATTATTTCCCATTTCCAGCTAGGGATGGGTAATGGTTGTAGTAAACCGGCTGGATGCTAGTGTTCAGTCTTAACTTGTTGACATTCTAAACACTTGGAAATGTATTCTTCTAGTTCATTCTTCATGTTTGGCCAAAAATAATCCTTCCGTAACATGGTTATAGTCTTCCGATAACTAGGATGTCCTGAGAATGAGTCTTATGAATTTCATTTAAAATCAGTAGCTTAATTTTAGGTACATTAGGTATATACAACCTGTTTTTATATAGTATTAATCCTTTTTCATTTAGACTATACCCTGTACTTAAACTTTCAGTTAAATTTTCTGCTACTTTTGCTTGTAATTTCTGATAATTTTCATCCAATTTTACTCCTTCATCTAACTGTTCTTCTAAATTTGTTTATAAGTGTTGACTGTTGTTACAAAATTTAGTCTTGCATTTCTACTTAGAGAATCAACAACTTTTTTTTCTTTTCCCTTAATATGTTGGATCTCTAAATCGTACTCGCTAAGGAAAGATAGCCACCTAGCTTGCCTTGCATTTAAGTTAGGTTGATCCAACAAGTATTTTAATCCTTTATTATCTGTCATTAACATAAATTTTCTTCTGATTAAGTGATGGTGCCACATCTTCAAAGCATGTATGATGGTAGCCAACTCTAAATCATAGGTTACGTAGTTTTTCTCATGAATTTTAAGCTTCCTAGACTTGTATGCAATTATGTGTCCTTCTTGAGTTAAGACCCCACCTAGACCATCATTGCATGCGTCAGTGCATACGAGAAAGTCCTTATTAGGATCAACAATTCTTAAGATTGGTGCAATAGTTAGTAATGTTTTTAAATTTTAAAAACTTTCTTCACACTTTTGATTCCACTCAAATTTCGTCACTTTCTTCTGTAAAGAAGTTATGGGATTTGCAATTCTTGAGAACCCCTCAATGAATCTTCGATAGTAGCCTGTAATCCCCATGAATGACCGCACGTCAGTCACATCCTTTGGGACTGGCCATTCTTCAATTGCTTTTATTTTTTTTGGATCAACTGAGATGCCTTCTTTAGTTACTACATGGCCTAAGTACTATATTTTATCCTTAAAGAAATCGCACTTACTAAATTTAGCATAAAACTGAGGTTCTCTTAATTTTTGTAAAACAAATTTTAAGTGCTCCTCGTGTTCTTCTTTAGACTTATAATAAATTAGAATGTTGTCAATGAATACCACTACGAATTTATCAAGGTACTTATGTAATACATTATTCATTAAGCACATGAAGATAGTCAGGGCATTAGTAAGCCCAAATGGCATAACAACAAACTCATAGTGACCATATCTGGTCCTAAAAGTTGTCTTAAAAATGTCTTCATCTTTGATTCGGACTTGGTGATAACCAAATCGTAAATCAATCTTTGAAAATACAGTTGCTCTGCGCAACTGATCAAACACATCATCTATGCAGGGCAACAGGTATCTATTTTTAATGGTCATTTTTATTTAGTTGGCGGTAGTCAATGCATAAGCATAGAGTACCATCCTTCTTTTTAACGAAAATAACAGGTGCTCCCCAGGGAGACACGCTGGGTCTTATATACTTTTTATCAATAAGTTCCTTTAACTATGATTTTAATTCATTTAGTTCCAATATATTCATCTGATAAGGGGCCTTTGAGCTGGACACTGCACCAGGTACCAACTCAATAGTGAAGTCTAATTCCCTTTTTAGAGGCAGTCCCAAAATTTCTTCCGGAAATACATCCGAATACTCCCTCAGGATTGGAATATCTTCCAGTTTTAGTTTATCTTCATTATTGGTATGTTCTTCGTTAATTACAGTTACAACAAAGGCTTTACAACCCTTTTGAACAAGTCTCTTTAATTGTAAAGCAAAGATTTGTCTGATAGTTGTTTTCCTAGGGATTCCTGTTACGGTTACTATTTCTCCTTCATTATTTATGCAAGTAAAAGTTTTATCGAAACAATTCAGAACTACTTGATTTTGTTCTAACCATTCCATACCAATTAACATGACATAAGAGCTTAAAGGAAGTACATTTAGCTTCACAAAGGTTTCAAATTGATCCATACTTACAGTACAATCTTTTACGAAACTAATCACTTTTATTTTTTCTCGAGTACCTAGTTGAACTAACCATGACTTTGCAAACTTTTCTACTGATATCTTGCATTTTTCTACTAAATCAGGAGAAATATAACTCAAGCTATCCCCTGGGTCAATTAAGATAGAAATGGGTATTTGATTCAGCTTACATTCTACTTCCACCATGGAGGTTTGATAATCTGCCTGCCTGTTTTCTAGTGCCCCGTTGATCCTGGGCATTGTCCTTGCTAAGTTAGCAACAGTCATCTCCTCCTGCACTGTATGTATGTTGTTGACAATCTTCTTTCTGTTAGGGAATACTGATGCATAATGAGGTTCATTACACTCCCAACACTTTACTGGTTCTTTACGTTCATTACTCTTAATGTAATTGCTGTGATTATTAGCAGGTTCTTTATTTCTAGAGCCATTAGGGTTTGACTGTGAATTACCTTTATTTCCTTGGAAATTATTATTAGGAAAATTATGTGTGTTATTATTCCTAAAATTGCGGTTAGGTGTGAAACCCTTCTTCTTTTGTTCAAAATTATTAGACCTCTTGGCCTTCTAGTTTGACATGCTTTCCTTTTTGCAGTTCTTCTCATAGAAAAATTTTTCCTTTCGCATAGCCTCCTCAAGGGTTTTTGGATTATTGTATTCAATTATGTCTTTAAAAAGGTAAACAACTTAGAAAATGCTGCGCCTTAGGCTTCTCATCCACAATCTAAGGCACACAGTGTAGTAGACTTAAAAATTACTGTTTAATTCTTTCATGTTCATATTTCCCAACTTCAATTCATTGAATTCCTTAGCTCGCTCTTCGTAGTATTGTTCCGACAAAAACTTATTTTTAAAGTATTTCTTAAAGGTACTCCAGTTAATATTCTTTTCCCTAATACCTTTTACTTGTTTTAAATCCTACCACCAGATATCTACCTTTCTAGTCAAGTTGTAAATGGCCATCCTTGCTTTTAGCTGGTTAGAGTAATTATAGATTTGGAAATACTTCTTCATTCTAGACAACCATGATTCAAATTCCTCTCCTTCCTTAGTTTCACCATTGAAAGCTGGTGGTTTTATCTTCTGAAATTCTCCTAAAGTTTCCTCATATGGCTTAAATTTTCTTTTTCTTGAATGGTAATTATCCTCACTTCTATCACTAGTGTATTGGCGATTCTTCCTGTGTGAATCCACATAAATTTTAGAGGACGAGCTACTTTCAATTTTAGATTGTTTGTACTTTTTACTTTTATGTTGGTAGGACGTATTTTTAGATCCTATATGTTTATCTTTTTCTTCACTCTAAAATTTTTCCATCAATTTCTGGTTCAGTTCTTCTTGAGCTCTCAGAATTCTTTCATTTTCTTTCTTAACTATTTCCATTTCAGTTCTTAATTCTTTACCAGTTTGTAATAGTTCTGAATAATTGTTAGTTATTTCTTCCTGAACTGGTTCTCTTCTAGAATTACTTTTTTCATTAAATGGGGACTCCTCATCTGCATATCCCTCGAGTCTTTCCATACCTGCAGTTTTAGCTCAGAAACATTTTCTGGTAATAACATTTCAAAAATAAAAATAATAATAATCAGTATGCATGCATTTTATTTATTGTTTGTCTATGCAGGTTGAGCCGCATTCAGGCCTAGTGTCTAAACGTGTGCTCTAATACCACATGTAATACTCCAAAAATTCATGAAAATTTAAAATTTTTCTTATAACAATAAATGTTTGCAATCGTCACATAAGAGGGACATTTAACTGTTAACATCTAACATATTAAAACTAACTAGTTCCTTATTAAAGTTTGTATATGCATACTTAATTATTTGCTTTTATAAATCAGTATTAAAAGTTGATTTAGCAGGTGATGATCTGAAGTAGCATGAGCTGAAACATCTGTTTTCTTACTATGTACTAAAGTTTGTTTTACTGTTTGTAAACATGAAGGAACTTCAATTCATATCCGGGGATTACTTAGCTTTTAGCTAATGCAGTGAAGTGATGCTTCTTTTATAGGTATTTTTACATGTAAGACGTTTTATAACTAGTTTCTGGATCAAGATTAATTTTCTCAACTAGCATAAATAAAAATGCTAGTATATTTGTTTAGTTTACAACTTTGATCAAATAAAGGAGGTATCGTCGAAACTGTATAATTACTTTTTATTTACTTACTTGTATGCATAAGTATTTGGGAAATCCGAACTTAAATCTAGATGTTCTTCCACCTAGCTTCGACTATAACTTGTTCATCATACTTTCATTTATCTACTATCATATTAGGTCCTATATACAATTCTAGAGAAAGATAAATTTGCATACTAGGTCATTTGATACATTATTACCAGTTACCATGGTAATTTATATGTAATTGTCTCAACATAGATTCAAATGTTATATAAACTAGAAAAAAATGAGTCTAGGTATAGTTATAAGGTATAATGGTTGACATTCATACATGCATGGAACTAATGATTTAACGCAGAAAACAATTCTACTAATTGCTTAGGTATTTACCAGGTGGAAATGCAATAAGATGAACATTATATCGTTAAACAAGTAGTATTACTGCTTTGTGTAAGGAATAAATAGATCATTTCCTAAAGAATCTATCTAACCTACCTTTGCATGACCTTCATCTCACAAGGAAATATTATGTAAAAATTATTACCCTATATAAACAAAACTAATCTATAATACTCTTACCAAGGATCATGCTAAGTATTCCTATACTTGCAATCGATATATATAAGCATTTTTAACCAATGTAATATCATAGGTTTTCGAAAAGTCTTTTTGCAAGTCCTATAATTTATTATAAGGGTGTTTGTTTATAATCTTAACAAGGTTAAAAATCTTTTGCACATGTTACTACTAATTACATGGTCCTCAATACATAGTTGTAATTCCTAATTACGTAAGGATTACAACCAATCATAATTTTTGTTAAATTATACTATGCATCTTATGACATATAAGATATCGACCGATTTTTGTATGAGTTTATAACCAAGGTTTTATGTAATACCTTCTTACTTGCAGGCTGCTTCCAAGGCTCTCGAAAACTATAGAGCAAACCCAAAGTATTAAAACTGAGGTGGAGTACACGTGGTTGATGGTTAGTGGCTAGGGTTTTGAATTTTGTAACCTTACTATAAACGTCCCCAAAACCCTAAATTCTCGCATTTATCTTATCTTTCACTACTATGGGGAGTGCCGCAGGCTTATGGCCTCATGGCTTTAGCATTGTTTTTAATTCTGCGTGTGAGGGGTTTTGTCGCCATTTCTTACCTCTACATGTGAGGGCATTTGTTGCCATTTCTTTTCCTCTATGAGATCTTTCCTTGATGCACTTGTTCACTTATGAACTCTGTCTGGTTTAACAGTGTGGTCTCGCTTCTGGTTTCATCATGGTCTTGGTTGATGGCTTAAACCATCTCGTCGAGGTTTCCAATAGTGGTTCTGCTAGTTTGCTTCAGCATACTCTTTTCTTGTGGCTAGGTTTTTGGTTCATACCACCATCTACGCAACCAAGGTCACAAATCTCCATGTAAGATCATTTTGTTTATGCAATATCCACAAGATTTCATTCTTAGTACTGAAATTTATTTCAAATGAAGATTTAGCCTTCTCTAATTTACAGTGTAGGTATTTCTATAGGTGTTGCAAGGAACTAGGTAGCATAAATTGCTTCAAGAGGGAGTTCTCCATGCTACCCAACCAACCGGTAAGCCTCAGTTCTTATCTGAGGTTCCTTCTACAATGTGTGTGGGGTTTTTGGATAAAATGGTTTTACCCAATTCCAAACTCTTAAGCAATGGGTGAGTTTTGATCTCTTGTGATTGTAAAGGACATAAGGCTGTAGACTGTTTTACCGAATAATTTGTCAGGGCCATTGGTCGTAGCTCTGATTAGATGGGTTCTTCAATATGATTTAACATAGGGTTTGAAAGCTTTTATATTTTGTCTAAACGTGGTCTAAACTCTGAATTCTTTACTGTGGCTATATTGTACACTGTTTGTTTGGATAGGCCGTGTGGCTGTGACTTTGAATGTTTTATGAAATTCTTGTGAATCCATTCGACCGAACTTGGTTTACAGTAAATTCTTTTTGGAATAGGCCATGAGGCCGAGACTTCATTGGAACCATTGTGATTTTATTTTTAAAGTAAGTTAGGGTTTTTAATTCATAGGCTTGTTTTAAAATAATAGTTGGAAAGCTCGACCAGTGTGTTGTTAAGACTGATAAAGGATAGAGACAGTTTTTTTTTGAAAAGAACCTAAGTTATTTTAATATATTTGTCAAGATTTTGGAATTACAGTCTTCCATTGTAAGGTGTTTATATTGATAAAAAAAAATATTTTTTATTTAAATATTAATACAGGGTTTCCCTATTATGAAATGTTAGTAATAGAGATGTAATTCTTCTTGGTTGAAGGGTTTGACCCCGTGATCTAGTCTAAATTGTTAATTTCATAAATTAGTTTTTAATTTAAGTTTTTAGGTTATAATTATAATTCTGTGTAATTTTAATAAAATTCTACTCTGCTGTGTAGATATTGATTAGGATTACTTCATTTATCTTTATTTGTTTTGTTGCATAATATAATTAAATAACATTATAATACTTGTTTTCTGTGAAATTCTTATTTAGTATAAGACGTTTATGATATACATAATGAAATTGTAAAAAAATAAAGAATTTTGCTTAAAGAAATTGTGGGTAAAATTGCAATAACCCTAATATGGAAAAGAGAAAGTAAAAGAATGCTAGCTTACAGTTCTCCCTAGATTTAGGGTTTGTATTTGTATTTAATTTAAAAACCCTGCATTATTATTGATTAACCTAATGTGTTTATTACTTGATGTTCATTTACAATATAAATGAAAATTGCTTAGATGTTAAGGTTAAATCCTAAATGATTACTATACTTCATCTTTACTGTTTATTAGCTATTCCTGCTTATGCTATTTTCTGTTCCTATAATATTTAATAACTATGTATATTTATAATGTATTGATCTTATAAATAATAATTATTAATGTGTTAAAGGAGCACCCTTACACAAATTGCGTACTGGTTTTTAAAAGATCTTTCTTGAAGGTAGTTTTGTTTATGTTTAAAATAATGTATTCTAACTAAGGAAACCTTTGAAATAGAGAATCTTTCTTTTGGTAAATTCTATAAAGAATATGTAGAAAACAAATAACATAACCTTGCATTCTTGATTTGATTTATCCATTAGAATTTAATCTAACCTACTGTACTAGAGTACTACCTTCTTAAAGGTGTGGAAAAATATAGTTAGGTATTTTTATCCATCAGTAAATTTAAAATTACTCTAATCATTTATTCTAATCCACATGTAATCCAAAATTCATCTAGCTTTTCACAGTAAAATATTTCCTCCAAATAATTCTAATAAGAGATGAAGCAGACACATAAATATATTATTTCCTAAATTCATTCCTTGTTGTTCTTAAGCTTGCATAAAGGAATTAGAAAGAACATGTAGAACGTGGACATGTAGTAGAGGAGACAACAACTTAAGAAGCAAGTTCCTCCCAACCAACTCCTGAAGATAGCTGAACTGCAAATATGAGGACCCCCGATCCTGTCTACTAGTCCACCCGGTTGAAAACACTGAGTGAGAGAACTGGTTTAGAAACCTCTACAAATCCACTTAGTAATCAATAGTAATATTTCTGCTTGTAGCAGTATGAACTCAGCTTAAATCAGCTGCACTAGTTTAGAACGTTAGCACTTTTCACTCAAAAACTTCTGCTAGTCCCCTCCATCGAATTTGTTGTGCACTAATTTCAGTCAGAAATTTCACAAGTAAAGAATGAGCAGCCTCAGTTGAATTCAATGGGAAGTTTTATTAGCATGCCTAGGTCTTTGGGGTTAGTTTTCACTTAATGAACCACCTACTCTTGTTCCACTTTCTTGTGGAACATGACCACAAAAATAGGGAAGTTGCCTCCTGCAACAGCTAGAAGTAGTTTGAGGATGCTTCCAAGTGTCAATATGCTCTCAACCCAGCCTATTCCACCAAGTGGCCAGTAAAACACTCATTTAACAGCCTCCTTAAGCTGTTGTGCCATCTTTTATTTATTTAATAATAAAATATTCAACAATTAAATGCAATTATCCTTGACCCCACTTGGTCATTAATTACAAACTTTATAATAAAATTAAAACATAATGTCTCCTAAACAATCAAATGTTTTTGCAATTTGGGGTATGTGACATACACACCCCCCTTAATTATAACATCGCCCTCGAGGTTATTTTATTCATCGTTCTAAGAGTTTCCTGGGAACAGAATTGGATATGCTGCCCAGAATTGGATCTTGTTGTTTTTCAGGTTGGAAAATAAGGCTTTATCTTATTTCTTAACCTAGGGAGCATTATTATTACCAAAGGATGGCTGGGACTAGGGATAATTTTAGGGGCAAAATTTAGCCCATGGGCTATTTTTAGGGGGTTTTCTCCAAAAAAATATTCGCCATTTTGCAATTTTTGAAGCCGTGTTTCGCCCAATTTTGATGGGGTAAACTTTTTTCACCCTAAAAATCGCTAATTTATTATATAAACAATATAAAATCCTTGGAAATTAAAATATTTTTTGAAAAATATTGCCAAATATTTTATAGTTGGTGTTTTAAGAATTGGTAAGATTCGCCAACATTATACACTTTTAAATAAGTATGCTTCCTTAAAATCATCCGTGGCTAGGACAAAGTTCTTAACCCTTCTATGAGAATGAAGGACATAAGAATGACAGTGTAAAATTTCCATATAGTCAAAATATCCTTTTAAACCATTGATATCAGATTATAGTGTCACTTACAGAGGTCATGAAATTCATTTATTACCAAGCTATTTAGTTGGAACCATTGATCAACCTTTAGTTTGAAACCTTCCCTCTCGCATTTTGTGGGAGACTAGCTTGAAACTCCTCCAAATCATTGAGGTTTGGTGAATTAGCATTCCGTGCCAAAATGAAGTTTATGGCTTGCTTTGAGCTAACAATTGACCCTTTATTGGTTAGATATCTTGGACAGACCCTTTAATTTATTTTTGTTAGGGATTTGAATTATGTTATGAGACATATGTAGTAGTTTTTCTACCTTAAATTTTAAAGGATTAAGGGTTTTAAACCCCAGATTGGACTGTGGTAAATTTTTATAGTTCTCAGTTGATTTGTTAGCCGAGAGGCCATTTACTTAACTACCTTTTAATCTATCTTTTGAAAAGTATTAATCTAAAGCTACTGAATTGGTTCTCGTTAATCATTATTCCGCTTCTCATCTATAAAGATGATTTTTCAATCGTGATTTTGTTGGTTTAGCACAGTTTTTATAGGACTTATGAAATTGCCAAAATATCGATTCTAATATATTATTCTCCATACAATCATAATCCTTGTGGGAACTAGATGTTGAGTTAAAATTACATTTTCTAGCCATGTCGTTAGGTTTTAAACTAAATAGCTTTTTTTGTATTCTAAATGGAAAAGGATATTTTGCCCCAACCCGTAGGGTTTGATTATGTTTAATTATAGGGGCATTACTTGACCTGGTTTAGTTTATGATTATTACTACTATGGATGTATTAGTAGCATACATGTATTTGTTTCTTATTGTTGAATGATTCTCGATCTTGAGTAAACCCTCGAGCTCGGCCTTGGCCTAAGAATAATGTGGTTTCCATGCACTCATAAATGTAATCGGTCAAATGTTAAGTTTTACAAATTTTACTTTTGGTAATGCCTTGGCGTTTATCAGAGGGGTAATTATTCATTTATTTGCATCTCAATGTCAAATTACTATTCTAATTCTTGTATAATATATGCATACGATGAACCTTGGTAACATTTTATTTTCCTTTCCATAAGGATAAATCAGTATAACAACATCCACACACACACACACATATATAATGTTTTGTTTTCATATGTTTTAGACTACACCGTCTTTGCTACTTGTATTGTCTATACACCTCATCATAAACAACCACCCCCTAAATGTATCCTAAATAAAAAATGAATTAGAAGTTAGGTAAAATGTAATTAGCATTGTTAATCACTTCGCTGGTCAAACTCCAAACTCCATCTAAAATCTTTTCTCATTGCATAAGAAACAATGTGAGGTAAATTTGTGTGGTTAATGATTTTGCATGTATAATGATGTGCGGTTAGCTGAAGAAGACTCCTTTTGAGGTTAACTAATAATTTTGAATTGTTTATCTCCACCAACAACAATCAGAAAAATTCCTGCAAGTTTTTGGCCCATTTCTATTTTACCCAAAACCTGTGATCAAACTAGGTCATATGCCCTGCTTGACCTCACTCACAAATGTTGTAAAACCCTGTGAACATACCGGGTCTATCTTGAGAAAAAATAACAAGAGAAATTACATTGTGAAACCTAGGATGGATCTTGCAATCCTTGATTAAATGCTATCGGCCATTATACAGATGAAATCATTTTGGATTACATGAAATTTTTCTAAACAAAGATGATGGATGAAAGTGATTGAGTTGTAAGATAAGTTTTAATTTTTTTTTATAGAGGGTATAATGTTTTATTTTTTTATTTGGTTGTATTTATACTTGAGATTTTGAGGACCCTTATTCAAGTTTCATGAAGTTTAGTGAATATATTAATGAAAATCCATTTTGGTTTCATTTATATATTTTTATAAGGCATGTATCATTTCTTTTCTAATTTCAGTTGTACAATTTTAGATGATATTGGATGCAATTACATATTTCATATCATATAGGAGTTAGAATATTTAACTTTATCATGTATGTAACGCCATAACCCTGGTTGCAAGGAGAAGAAAACAAAAGATCCTTACTAAAGGTTACTATAGCATTTATGATTATGGCTATAGAGCTAGATCTTTTTTTCACTGTTGATTTCCAATTTAGAGATCTCTTGTATAACCTTTATAGCCTGTTTGGGAATCTTGTCATGATCTGGTTGTATTTGTGTTCGAGATTTTGAGGACCGTTTACGAGTTTTCATGAAGTTTAATGATTGTAATTGTTGAAAATGCCTTTTTTCATTTATATATTTTTAGAAGGAATTCGGTGCCTCTAGAAGTCATGGAAGAAGCATTCTGAATACTTACAAAAGAGGATGTTTGTTGGCACAATCTCATTAGAGGAAATTTGGGGTCTAAAATGGGCCTTATAAGAAAACGTGCCAATAATAAATTCTTTGAGTTGGAATTCAAGAAGCAATAGAATTTCAATAAAATGAGTCAACCATAATGGTTGAATTGACATATTTGTCATAAAAGAAAACTAATTTTTTTGTTCGTATTTTCGACATATATCCCTGTGTTTTTACTCAAATTTCAAGAGGGAGAGCTTGTTGGATGAAAAATTTAATTCCACATCCAACAAGTACCCACAATGCATACTTTTGACAGACCCCAATACCCCCAAAAATAAGAAATACCTGAAAAAATGTGATGATGATGTCAACATCACATTTTTTCAAGTATTTCTTGTTTTTGGGCTAGCGCAGTCCGTCAAAAGTATGCAATGTGAGTAATAGTTGAATGCGGAATTAAATTTCACATCTAATGAGCTTTCCTACTTCGAATTTGAGTAAAAACATAGGGAGATATGTAGAAAATACAAACAAAAAAAGTAGTTTTTTTCATTCTTCCTCCAAAATTAATAACTATTATTTTATTATTTTAACTATTGTTTTATTATTTTCCTTAGGAGGTCCATTTTAGACCTCAAATTTCCTCTAATGTAAACTTACCCAGGTTCATATTGCATAATACCAATAAAGACCCAAGATAATGACCTGACAGGATTTACTCATATCGACAACCCCTATAAAGCAAATGAGGTCTCACCTGGTGTACTTATGGGAGATGTAGGAACCAAGTTTCTACTATGGTAAAGGGGATCTTCATCATACCAAATATTGACACAAATAACTACGATAAGCCATGAACTGCAAAAATCGACCATAAATCATTCACACTATTAACCATATTCATATCATTAACTTAATAGTGTTGTGTCGATTCATACATTTATACATATATTTTCATTCATGCATTGCAAAATAATACTAACACATCACACAAATTCATTATGCATAGTCGAAAAAATGTTAACATGGAAACCCAATCAGGAGAAAATCACAAAAGCGTTCATTTATTAAAAGAGTTGTTTCTCAAATGCTTTTAGTCAATGCACATATCCTGGAAACATTCCAAAAACCCTATTACATCAAATTTGTGCACACAACCTGCACATCAACCTCATAGATGCAACTCTTTGAAAAAAATGATTCACAGTCTTCAATAGATACAACAACTTAGCTTTTCTCATAGACTTAGCTAACTCAAGCTAACCCAAAAAATGTCGATACCTTACAATTTTATAGGCACTATCAATTGATTTAAATCCCGCTCCCACTACATAGTAAGTGGAAAAAAACTCTAACTAACCAACCAACCTTTCGGTTGGACTTCCTCAAAACGGTTACTTTTCCTTAAGCTTCGCCAAAAAATTCAGAGTTGACTACTTATTTGACCATTCCATCGCTTCTCTATTCACACTTCATCCAAGATAATAAAAAAATGGTATCAAATTTAACCAAAAACTTATCGAGGGCCAACAGGCCCCCAACACTCACATGCGTCTTGTCCTGAGATACTTCAGATTGAAATCGTCGGTGTGTTCAACTTCGATCGAAAGTCTTGAAATAATTTATTCACTTGCTCAACCCATCGCTAAACATCATCTTTAAGCTTGGTGACTTCTTCCACAGCCTTAGAACTAACATGTTCTGAGCTTCATGTCTCAACATCAACCAAAGAATGCTTAAATTCCTCATGAATTGAACCAACGGGTGTTGTCACTTGCTCTACATCCGTTTGTAACTCCGCGACATGGCTTGCTCATCATTGCTACTGTGTTCAGAGCTTATTAACCTATTGTTGTAGTATTTTATGCTCAACAACCTTACTCATCTTTTCAACTGGTAGTAGATTCTTTAACAAACTCCATAGAGCATCCACAATTTGTTCTGCTACAGTAAGCTTTTCAGTAATTTCATGCAGCTCAACATATTCCAATAGGGCTCCCCAAGCTTGGGAACCCTTCTCATACACTTGTGCACAATATGCCTTAGATTCCTTAATGATTTGGGAATCCACTTGAATTTGAGTCTATCATTGTTCAATTACTCCAGGGGGGGTAATAGGAACTAACATAGCCTCGAGATGAACAATTTTATGCCAGGAGTTAGTGATTACTTCCCCTAACTTGAATTACTTTGTCCTTGGGCATCATCTCTTGTATGACCCCCACATCTGAAACTTTGCGGCAAGCAGATTCAATAGCACTCTCCAGTCGCTGTCTTTTTTTCCATTGTTCCTCTTGTTTCTTAGCACTTGCCTCTAAGTTGGTCTTTATAGTGGTCAATTGGCTCTTGTACTATTTTAGTTTCTCATAAACCATGTGGTCCTGCACTTTAATTTCCTTTGTTGTTTTATGTAGGTTGTTGTGCAAGATAAAAATCGGCAAGGCAAACATATCCAAGTTGACATAATGCAATTCCTGCACTCCAACATTCATTTCATTATTACCCAAGTCAAGTGATTGGGTCGTTACTTAGACCTTACGATATTTCTTTATTGTAGTGACCTCAACAGGTTGGTCATCAGATGGGACAACTTCTGATGTTGTCTATTCCTTCTTACTAACACTAACCCAAACTTCTTTCACAATCTTGTAGAGGACTTGTAGCAATTCAACGACCACCTTAAAGAAATTGACATTCCTGTCATCAAATTTCTATTGAGTTTCTTCAACAATCTCAGGCATCCTATCCACAAACAAGTTGTAGTCATTGTTAGTTCGACCGATGGGGGTAGTATCTTTAACAACCTTTTGTTTCTTTTGTGCTTTCTTTTGTAGCTCTACGACTTTCCGCTTATCTCCCAAATCCAGATCCGTTGGTGTAGGACTTGACTCTTGGTCACTATCACGATGTAAACTAGGTGGGTTTTCTTCATCTTGATTTCCACTCGTTTGGGTCCCAGAAGTACCTTCCAATCGTGGATAAACTTTGGCAGACAACTGGTCATTTGGGACAAGTTGCTTCCACTCCTTTGTCCATTCTTGAACAATAGCAGCATTAGCTTCATCTGGTGTCCTAAACTATGTTGTTAGGAACTGGTAATGTGGGTCCCATTGCAATTGAATATAAATGTAGTGGGGCCCTGCGATAAACTTGGTAATGTTTCGATAACACTGCACAGTATAAACTTCAATCCTTGGAATCTTCTCTATCTGATGCTGGATTCCTTTAGTATGCATGAAGAACTCTACATTATTGTTCATTTTCTTTCTCTTCGTCTTGGAGAACCACATATTTTGATATCAATCCCCTCGACATGGGACATTAACGTTTATTCCTTGGTAGTTCAGTGGATCTACCTAGAAAACAAAATAAATGAGAATTAACAATCATGAATAATTGAATGGATTAACTTTCTCCTCAATGTCCATAGTATCATTCAACAACTCATTTAATGGGAACCTTTCCCAATTCATCTGAACACCGACATAACACTTCTCTACCACATTAATGACTTCGATGGTGCATTGATTCAACCTCTTCTTCTACAACAACTTGATGGAAATTACCTTGGCTGCGAATCGAACAACTTGGTCATTAATAGAGGCAATTTCAAAGCCCCTGTTATCTCTATCTAGCCCATACTTCTCTTTCATTCATGTAGCCAAACTCTTGTCTTTATCCTTTCCAACAAATAACTATGTCATATCTACCCTAGCCTTGGTCAAACTGGTAATGCTGGCAACTAGGTCGACATCGACATAAACCTTAGTGTCTAACCAGAGACACCCACCATGAAAACATATCATCAATTGCTTCACACAAGTGTTAACTTTTGCAGTGCGGCTAAAATGGGGCATCTGTATTAATGATAAAATTTTGGAATTTTCCGTGCCCACTCCTTAGGAACCAACTCGATTGTCCCTCCTTCAACAAGCTGCACTAAGTCCATGTACTGTTCTATATGGAACTCCTTCTACTTTAATAAACCATGGTCGAAGAAAAATAAGTTTTTCAAATTAGACACAGTACTTCCCCTCACATGGACTCCATTTGGGATAACTATCTCTATCAATGGATACTTTGTTTTCTTCTTTATATACAAACACGACGCATCATCCTTCCATGGAGGTTTATGCCCCGACAATATGGTCACAAACCCTTAACCAAAATCCTCAACATCATGGCTTTCTTTAGATCTTGTTTCTAGGTTGTCTGCCCTACCCCCAATCTATTTCTTCTTTGGTGGATTCATAGGAATAGGTATTGAAAAAAAATTTGGTTGCTCTTCGAAGATCGACAATATAACAGGTGGGATTGCAACAACATATCCCGAAGTGGTTTTGGTGTTGAACAAGTTAAAATCCATGGAAAAAATTCATAAATTCGCAGAGTTCCACTTTGACAATTGTTACAGCTCTAGCTTGCTCGGGAGACTTTGAACAATTGACATAATGAGCTTGGATGGAGGCCCAAATTCCTTTTTTGAATTGATTGGAACATGTGACTATCCTGTCCAATCACGTGGTTAGTTAATATAAATAGATCTTGGCAATGATTATGAGGGTGGCATCCAATCCATTCACATGCTCAGAGCCTTTTTCCGGTTATTTATGACACATATTCACTAATTCTTCCACTATGTCTGCAAACTCATCAATTTCAAGCATACTCATCAAAGATATAACCTCTTCAATCAACCTCAACATCAACAACTTGATTTTTAGTGAACTAAGGAGTCATTTCACATTTAGAAGGCAGCCTTGTAGTGTTTTTGCACTGCAGGATTTTTATTTCAAAAAATTGGAAAATAAAGGTACATGAAGGTGTTAAACAATAAAAAAAACTATATACAACTAATATCACTAAAAAATACTAAATGAATAGGGTTGGGTGTGCATTTTGCTAAATTAGTCAAATATAATTCAAAACAGAAAAAGTTACAATTTAAAAAAATTTACTGCACACAAATTAGACAAAATTTCAAAATTATGAAGGAGGCTTTTCTCCATAGTATATATAGCTCCAGGTATAGGAATTAGGTTTAAAAACTGATCTCTATAGACATTAGAACAGGCATTTTTCTAAGCCCGTTGTTACTAAAACAAAATCATGATTTTAGACTTTTTTTTCCAGTTTTGACCTTGTTACTTATAAACTATGTAACATATTTGAAAGTGATAAAAAAAGGAGTAGAATATATAAGTACAAGGATAGTAAGGGTCTTTAAATAATACCATCCTAACCAAGGAGATAACCTCGTCAAGTATCCTTGTAGTGTTTGTCAACCCATGCCTTTTTTTTTCAAAATTGGAAACATAAAGGTCTAGGAAGGTGTTAAACAATAAAAACACTACACCCAACTGATATCACTATAAAATACTAAACAATAAGTGTTGGACATGCATTTTCCTGAACTAGTCAAATAAAGTTCAAAACAAAAAAAAATTGCAATTTTCAAAAAATTATTGTATACAAATTAGATAAAATTTCAAAATTCTGAAAGAGGGTTTTGTCCATAGTATATATAGCTCCATGTATATGCAATTAGGTTTTAAAATTAACCTCTATAGACATTAGGGTGGTATTTTTTCTAATCCCATTGTTACAGATTTACACTTTGTTTTTACAAAACAAAATCAGGATTTTAGGCATTCTTTTCAGTTATGACCATGTAACTTATAAACTATGTAACATCTATAAAAATAAGAAAAAATATGAGGAATATATAAGGAAAATGATAGTTGGTGTCTTTAAATGATACTAGCCTCACCAAGGAGATAACATAGTCAAGCAACCTTGTAGTATTTTTCCACTGCGAAGGTACACGAACTTGTAAAACAATAAAAAACACTACATCCAATTGATATCACTCAAAAATACTAAACAATAAGGGTTGGGCATGCATTATACTAAACTAGTCAAATAAAATTCAAAACAGAATAATTACAATTTTCAAAAATTTACTATACACAAATTAGACAAAAATTCAAAATTATGGAGGATTTTCTTTGTAGAATACATAGATCAAGGTATATGGAATCAGGTTTTAAAGATTACCTCTATATATATTATGGTGGGAATTTCTCTCATCCCATTCTTACTGATTTACACTCTATTTTTAGGAAACGAATCAAGATTTTAGACATTTTTTTCAGTTATGACCATGTTACTTATAAAATATGTAACCTCTTTGAAAATGATAAAAAAATGTGTAGAAAATAGAAGGACAAGGATAGTTGAGGACTTCAAAGAATACCGACATCACCAAGGAGATAACATCATCAAGTATCCTAAGTCTAAGCAAAGTCTTGCATTTTAGTGAACTAAGGGAATTTCACATTTACAAGGTATCCTTGTAGTGTTTTTGCCCCGTGGGCCTTTTCTCCTCATAATTGGAAAAACAAAGGCACAAGAAGGTGTCAAACAATAAAAAAAACTATATCCAACTGAGATCACTAAAAAATACTAAATGAAAAGGGTTGGGTGTGCATTTTAATGAACTAGTCAAATAAAGTTCAAAACATAAAAATTACAAGCTCACTAGGTTTATTTAAAGTTTGCAGAACATGATACAATTTTGTTTCCTTGTTGAAAATAAAAATATGTATAATACATAGTGAACATACATGTATAAGGATAGGGTATTCTTATTTCACTTTGTAGGGATAGGATATATTGAGCCCTTCAATGATGACATGTTAAAAAAAATTCATTTGATTTGAAAACATAGTATTACATCAAAATTTCATTGTATATTAATAACAGTGTAATCAAATTCCTCATCATAATCATAAAATTTGCATTGTTCCACTCGTTTTTAATAAGCAGAGTCTAACCCAAAAAACCCAAGAACCCATATGGAGGAAATTTTAACAACTAAATGAAAGAAGCTACATGTAATGTGGCAATAACATTTAAACTTAATTTTAAATGTTTCAAAGTTTCACAATGATTTAAATGTCTATAAATAATGTTGATGGAATGTGTGGAAGACTCTCTTGGGATTCTGCCTTTGTTTCAACCTAATCATCCATTTTCAACCATCCAAAAATTTGATATGCAGAAATTCGAGCATCCCTTCAATTGCAAAGTTGCAAAATAATGTTCAATTTCATTATTGAATGGCCCATACAAAATTAATTTATTTTTACACGGGTAAAATTGTTGTGCCCTTAAACCCAAGTTCTATGAAGGATACAATAGGACATGAAGGGAATTTAAGGCTTCAAATTTGAACCCTCAAGTTGATCTCTCTCACACTCGAGGTACGTTGATTGATATTTCATTTAATTATTTTAGCAGTAGTATGACACGAGTGGTCCTATTGCCCATGTGCCCACCTACCTAGTGCATGAATGAGAATAGGAGTGACGGAAAGTGCAATTAAGATCCATAGTACCCTCTTCCATGGAAGCTATCTCCTCTAGCATACCTCAGGCATGAAAGATCAACCACAAAGATCAAATTGCTTGAGCATTGAATTCAACTTTGGGATGGTTAAAATCAACATTATCAAGGTTGGTGAACATGATCCAAAAAGGGGAGATCATTTATTGTTCTAAACATGATAAAATGTCTGCACTCATGAACTAGCAATCATCATTCTCTTTCCCCATACCAATGGCTCATGAATATAGTTGCTTCCAACATTCTTGTATTCAATATTGTTCTCACTCTGTATGATCTTGTAGTTAGGAAATATCGCAATTCAAGGAGAGAGGAAGGTTGTGGAGAGGGGCATTTCCTCCTAATTTAAGAGGATGACAGTTGGGTGAGGACTCCAAGGACTCACACAAATCCCAGGAAGTTTCCTTACAGAAATATCGTGAGGCCCAGGAAGAGTCCTTAGAGGATGGTGCCCAAGAATATTCCTTAAAGGAAGCCCATGTGGCCCAAGAAGAGTCCTTAGAGGGAGAAGCCTAGGAAGAGGTGAATGACTCTCGAGAGATGAATTCCATTGAGATGAATTCTATAGAGACGAATTCCATTGAGATGAATGAGTCCATTGGGGAATCCTCATGGGAAGGCCCTAAGAGAACTAAGAACAATGAATAAAACCCAGTACATATAATGCCAGACGACCATTGACACTCATTAGCAGAGTAGGGGCTCATAATCTAGTAGGTTTGTGAGATAGAATGGGACAAGAATGTAGTAGCCACAAACTACAAACCTGAAAAATTAGTATCGTACCCTGATTGGCCTAAAGGTAAGTGGCCCAAGTACAATATTTTCATCGATTGCATACAACGCTGTTAGTCACATCAAGATCGACAGTATCAAAATAGTGGGATTTGTAACCAATGTGGAGGTGTTGGTTGCAACAAACTGAAAGATCAGGATTTTTAGTTGATATTTGATCTCCAAAAGGAGGTGGAGGACATGAATTTCTGAATTGAGCACATGATGCATATGTAGCAGGCTTAGATGGGCATTCTGATAAGCATCCTTAATAAATTACATGGCGATAATTCACAATTGACCAAAGCACCTGTCATCATATTCTCGTTGTTAGCGCAATAAGCCTTCACCCCCAGGGGCATGGTGGAGACTTGTCCTTTGTCGGGTAGCGGCTTGTTATGATAGTGGTCTTAGTATTTTGTCCTTTAGTGGTCTCGGTTTGTGTGTAAGAGCTATCCATTGAGCTGCATAGCATTTAATGTGGTTGCAGCAGGATTGATGACCGTTGGATCTCAAGCATCTCAAGATCCAACGATCATGAAGCTTGTTGTAGCCACATTAAATGCTCTGCAGCTCAATAGATAGCTCTTTCCCAGTTTGTGTCCTCAAAGTTAATATGAACCTTAAGTTAAGCTAGTATTTTGTTTTTATTAAATGTAATTGATCGAGAATGTAGTACTTCTCTGCTCAGTTGTAGTACTTCTATGGATCATTTTGCATCAATGCCATTATTTAGGGCATGGTTGGACCTTGTTCTGTAACAGAAATTGTAGCTTTTCATACATTTTTTAATAATACAATAACTTACTAAAAAAAGGAATATCTATGTTGGGCATGGAGGGAGTCCCAAACTCTCTATTCTGTAACTGAAACTGTACCTTTTACTCCTTTTTTTGTTAATGCAAAAGCTTACTTTAAAAAAATAGTATCTATGTTGTGAATTGTTGGATTATGTTCTCCAACTATGAAATTGTACCTTTTTTCCTATTTTTTTAATACAAAAGCTTACTTAAGAAAATGTCTGTGTATATTAATACACTGTGAATATCTCAGAGGAGTTTGTTTTTGAACTCCCAAGCTTTTTTTCATGTTAAGACTCAATCATGTTGATCAAAATCTTGCTCAGGGAATCAAGTACAATTTCTAGAACATCAAATTCCAAATCTAGTCATCTTTGGCTGCATTATGCATATTTGGAATAGCGAATCATGTACAATTTTTAGAACATCAAATTCTAGGCCTAGTCATCTTTAGCTGTAGGCTGCATATTTGGAATATGCATTGTGTTATTACATTCTTATTTAAATTAAAAAAATTGCATTATGATATGGCAAATGGGCAATGATGTATTACAGAAAAACATCAAAATGTGGCCAATTGGAAATGATGTTGTTTAGATTGGGTATAATCCACAATCACTATTTTTGTTAGGCACATGAAAAATGTTTTTAAAGTACATTGCACAGTTTGCTCGAAATGTTTCAGAATATGTATTGTAAATTTGTAGTGTACTATATTATTATATTCTAATTTAAATTAAAAAAACCAAACTTATCTATTAATAAAACATCCAAATATGGAAATGATATTGATCAGATTAAGTTCGGTCTACACTATTTAAGTTTTATCTACATTGTTTAATGGGATCTACATTGTTTTTACTTAAAAAAAATATCTATGTTGGGCATGGTCGGATAATATGTTTTGTAACTGTGAAATTATACCTTTTTCTCCTTTTTTTTTTAATACAAAAGATTACTTATACACACACGATGAAGATCTCAGAGGAGTTTGTTTTTGGAACTGCCAAGCTATTTTCATGTTAAGACTCAATCATGTAGTTCAAAATATTTCTCACGGAATCAAGTATAGTTTCTAAAACGTCAAATTGCAGTCCTAATACGAATCATTAAATTGGGAATGACGTTATTCATATTACATACAATGTACAATGTTTTCATGCATACGATCAAAGTTTTGAAGTACATTCAACGTCGGGAAATGTTTTGGAATATTTATTGAACTATATTGTATTAGTATATTCTAATTTAAATTAAAAAAAACACATTGATCTATTAAAAAAACATCAGATATGGAAATGGATCAGGTTAAGTGCGATCTACACTGTTTTTGGCAAGCAAATGATCAATTTTTCAAGTACATTGCTAGCATATCGTATACCTTGAGACAGTTTGAAGAGAAAATTTTGTTGCATAGATAAGTTGCTCTGACACGACACAGTGAGTACGATGGTTGTAATGAATGCAACAAAGTAAGCTACATTTAGAAAAAGACATCCCCTTCAAATTCATATATTGCATCTATGACAAAATTTCAATTTACCCACCATTCTAAATTTATATTTCGAGTTACTCGCCATGCTAAATTGCTATATGGATTCCAAGAAAAATGAATTCCTATGCCATAATTGAGCCACCCGAATTAATTGCAAACAGATTTTATTCCATGAAAAATGAATTCCTACAACATAACTGTGCCACCCTCTAATTAATTGCAAACAGTATGCGTTGTATAGATATGTTATAAATGGCATGCATATTAATTTCCTAAGTGCCCATATTAATTTCCTAAAAACAAAAAAATTAGTCTAGTTGCAAGTTGTACACGTTGAAACATGGTTTATTTAATGCAATCAATAATTTTTTGGAGGTTTAAACTAAGTTAAACTCACTCTCAATTAGAATTTTTGGGTAACTAGGTCAGCTTGAAAAAATAGGTTGGGAAAATCAAAATCTTGTTTGGAAATTGTTTAAATTTAATTTGTTTACTTTAAAATATTTTCCATGAGTTAACTCAACTACCATTTTAACAATAAAAAAAAATATTTTCAAAAGCATGTGTACAATTCTAACCAATCAAAGAAAACATCTTTTCATTGATTAGTATTCTTAATGAAATAAGATACATGCTAGTGTAGGGTAGTTTGTTATGCTAGCATGAACATGGGAATTAAGGCTTTCCCACAATGAAATTTCCTTACCCATCGTGCCAAGGTTTACATACATACAGGAGCTTTCTCCCAAGGATATTTATGTAGTAGAATAAAACACTTTTAGTAATTAATAATCATGCCAACAAGAGTAAATGATATGGAAATAATCAACGAACATTTTTTAACAAATGTAAAGAGTGCTACTCGGTTTTGAGCAGCTCCGAAACTCAAAGTCAAGTGATGTGCAAGATTCCACCCCTTTTCCCACAACTCAAACTGTATAAGGCGATCCTTTCTCTTCAAGTGCCACCAAATAAAATATGAAAAATTATTGCAGAGAGCCTAGAGTCTCTTAGAGCATGGTAGCTATAATTCCACACAATTGATAGATCTCAACTACCACAAAGACTAATAGCTCTCCAATTTCTCAAAGCCTACTAGCTCTCAATTACCTGAGAGCCTGGTAGCTCTCAAATTCCACAAACCTTGGTAGCTTACCACAAATCCTCATAGCTTGATTGTAGCACAGCTTGGAAGGTCTCTTTTTTGTTTTCCCCAAAGGGTTGTGGTTTTTTCCCTATGCAGGTTTTTTTATTTTCTTAGGATTTTCTTGGCTAGTAACTACCTTTTCCCCCATTTGGCCACTTGTCCCTTTAGGTATGAGTAAAAGTTCAACTATTAACTTAAATGAGAGTTCTGTCAATTTACACTAAGATGCTCATAACCCTACATAACTTTAATTGAGATTATTGAATAAGTATTTATTTACATTACTATTTAATGGCATTGAAGTCTTAAACTTATGAAAAAAAGTTACTATCATTTACATGTCCATCATAGTAACCAAATTTAACCCAAAGTGTTACAATATATGCATGAATGAGATGTGAGACTGATAAAACTTTATGATATATGAGTCTTAAAAAATATTTTAGGTGGTTTTCTATTCATATGTTTCAATAGCATGGCGTTCATAGAAAGCATTATAGTTAACTTATAAACATTCTTCTTTTAGTGATAATAACTCCCATAATATGGTGCATACCGAGCACACTATTATTTATAAATATAGAATTAAATTGCGAAACATTCTCGTAAAAATCATCCAAACACCAATGTACAGATGTGGGTTCCCCTTTGGCATGCATGCCCTTATTAAGGAGAATCACTCTAGGTGGGATTAGGCAATATCTGATTGTAGATTTAAGTGGAATACGCAATGGTATCTCTAAGGCAGTCAAGGAGATCAAATAAAATTGGACAATATGCTGGGCGTTACCTGGGGCATTCAAAAAGCTTCCTTCAACAGCGTTAAGGAGGGGAAATGGAAGACTTCAGCCCACAAGGAGGCAGGTAGACCTTTTGAGTTTTTACGTATGCCAATATTTAACCAAAAAAACATATCAAACAAATGACCACAAAATACAATGAATTTCATTTGTGAAGGGGAAATGGAGAAATGTAATTCTATTAAATAAGAAAGCTGCTAGATTTTTTTTTTCTTTGTTTTGTATGAGATGTCAATTCATAAGTAGTTAGATTTTTTTTCTTCTCTGTTTTATAGCTAATTTATATTTTATTGTATTTGAGAAAAAGTTTGTATTTAAAAATGAGAGGCAATGACTACTGTGATATTTGGATAACTCTTATTTTGTTATTATATTGGGATATTCATATTTTGTTTTTCGTAATATATCTAAATCATTACCGTTTCAAGAAATGGTTTGATAGTTTGGAAATTGAATTACGTAACAGTGTTTATGTATTAATTATATGTAACTTTACTTTTATATATAAATAACCAGTTATTATATTATTAATTTTTTATTTATTTATTATAATATGTAATCATTAACCTATATTAACTTATCTAATTAATTTCCACATTCCATTATAATATAAACATTTTATTTAATTTTCAATTAATCATTCTTTGTATCAAAATTTTCAATCTATTTTCTATTTTCTATAACTTAAATTTCCCAATACCTCAATTCAAAATTCCTTAAAATTATCGAGTGAATATTGATTTGCATATGCCCTGGGAACAAACCTATTTTCAAGGTTAAAAAGTGTATGCAATTATGTGTATTTGGAGTTTGACTTGTTGACCTAAATGCTATAAGTTTATAAAACAATTGTGTATTTAGAGGTTGATTTGTTGATTTTATTGTTATAATTTTATAAAGTTTATTTATAGAGTAGTAGTTTAAATGTTAGGTATATTTAATTTTTTTTAGTTTTTTTTTCTTTTATTTTGTTTTTCATATAATATGGTAGAAATTTTAGATTAATTTTTGAAAAAAAAATATAATAGTTGTTAAACTTGCATAATCTTGGTGCATTTGAGGTAATTGAAGATGCTAAATTTATTTATGCATTCAAACAAATTATTTAAACACTTTAAAATTCAGTTTTCGGAAAAAAAAATCAACCAGATTTTGATTAAATATTTGTTGGAAAGTCCAAAACATCTAACAACTCCATTTATAAATGATTATTGCTAAATTCAAGAATATCAAGTCATTTATTAAATCAAACACCAACCTTTAATGAACCCACACCTTATGAAATGAGCTAACAAAAATTGAAATGATGATAATTATAACTATTAGCATATTACATAATGAGATGGGCTTGTAATCTGCAAAGGTTCGAGGCTTATCAATTTTGGGTATAAGAGCGAGAAAGGTCGAGTTCAGGGAGGATGGGATAAATCCAGATACCCTAGTTGAGTCCACAACTGACAATAACTCATGACTCAAGAGTTAAAAAAAGTGCAAATAGAACTGGACAGGCCATCCATTAGGGCCAGGGGTTCGATCTTTTTTAAAATATTTTAGAGCAAATTAAATCTCCCCGATAGAAACAGGGCAGGTAAGGTTAGACGCGAGCTCGTTAGGTATCATCCTAGGATAAAGCATAACGACCTTGAGTTGATGCACCAAACATGTGCCACCAACATCCTTATAAATATATGCAAAATGTGACTGACCCAGATCTTTAAGAGCTACCTCATCTTCACAACAATTCCCATCCTCATCAACCAGTGACCAAATCGAGTTTTGGTTCCGCCTACCAGAGGCCAGCAAATGAAAATATTTGGTATTCGAATCGCCCTAAAGGGCCCATTTTGATCGACTTTTTAATTGCCAAGTAAGCAGATAGTGGTCCAGGATCTTCTTCTTTTCAACTCTGAGATGAGTCAGTCGAGCCATATCTTCAATGGTAAGGATACCATTTGACAAGCTCGAGAGGAGAGATCCAATGGCTTGATCAAGATAATTGGATTCAGAATCCATACAAGCCTACTTACCCTTTATCCATACCTTGACCTCCTCTTTAAGAATACACAGCTTATGGAAGAGAGAATCAATACCAAGAGTGATATCACTATGGGAAATTAGTGACCACCGCTTCAAAAACCAATCAGTGAAAGTTGGATCGTTGAGCCACAACAATTAAATTTGAATGGATAGTTATAGGAGCCCCGTTGCTTGTTCTATTCAAAGCAAATAGGGAAGTGGTATGAAATGTATCCACACTGTGTCCACACCCTGTGAACCCCCAAAGAAGGAATCATGGACGCAAAAATTAAAAATCGGTCTAATCTCTTACTAATACCATCCTCACCCACATGGCCCTTACGCCAAGTAGGCCCTGCATACTGAGGAGCCAAGTCCACAAGACCATTGAATCAAAAATGGATAAGAAGTGTTGTGAGAGGGGGTCAGGGGAAGCCTTTTTTCCCCAAATCTCAGAGGAATACAGAGTAAGGTTAAGGTCCCCTCCCAAGATAAGATTCAGAATGCTAAGAATGCCCCCTCTAAGTGCCTTATCCCAAAAAAGTTCACGGTCTCTATAAGGGCCATATACATTAAGGATGGAGATAGGGGAGGGCGTTCCATGGATAGAAGCCTAAACCAATAGGCTAGCACAAGTCTAAAAGGAACGACACTTAACCTTTTGAGGATTCCAGGTAGTAAGGAGACCTCCCGATAGGCCCGACGCACTGATCGCGCAGAACTCCCATGAAGGAAGGATCTTAGAGAAGGCTAGTAAAGAAAGAGAGGAACTACACATTGTTTCCTAAAGGAGGATCATATCTGGTCCGAGAGACTTGATGAGAGAATGGAGGTTATGGTTTTTGTTCTTACCTCCAAGACCCCTAATATTGAAGGATAAAAGCTTCATCACAGAACATCCTGGAGGGGAGACGATGCTCTAAGTCCCTGGTTAGGAATGCCACGGGCTGCATCTTTGATGCGAACAGAAAGAGAGATATAGGGAGGAGAAGCAGAGGATAGGTCCACCTTCGATTTATCCTTTTTATCTTCTGATTTTTTCCGGACAGTCACATTGGCAAAGCGAATAGAGTTGAGGTGAAGGGTTGAAGGAGAGGATGGTGTTGTAGCTATGAAAATGGTTAATGATTTTTTAAGGGAGGGGTCAGAGAATGAGGGTGATGAGGTAGGACTATAGGAGGAAGGAGTAAGGGTCGGTGGGGTTCTAGGGTGTGGAAGTGGTGGAAAATCCACCAAAGAAGTCAGAGATGGAAGAGCCTGTTCCTTGATGTGATGCGGGGATGGTGAAGGTAGGGAGAAAAGTGTATGGTCTAGAGCAGTATGAGGTGGGGAGCCAACAGATGCCGGAGAGGAGCCACGGGGAATGAAAGTGTTTTCGACAGGAAGCATGGTGTCGCAAGGGAGTGATAGGTTATGAATCGACTCGGGCAGCAAAGACAGAGAATCAGTAAGGGGAGAGGAGGACAAAGAGGGAACATGTAAAGGAGCTTTTGAATGTGACATAATTAAATCATCTATAGCGTCCAGAAAGGATTTCGAGACAACTTCAGAAGGTGAGAGAGAATCAGAGAGGGTACCTTGAACCTGATGTGCATGATCAGAGGGGACGGCCAGAATGGTGCCTTTCAGAGAAACATCCGAGCCCAAGTCATCTCTTCCAAGTCGTAGGTCAGGACAAGCATGCTTCAGATGACCAACCTCGTGACAACAATTGCATCTGAACGGCACATGGAGGTAGTCAAGCCTTTGAACCAGGAGGCGTTCATTGCAGAGGATTTCTACCTCCGCAGGTAAACCCAGGGAGACGTCCAACTCAACGAGAACCCAAGCGATCCTCTTATCAAATGCAAGATGGAAATCCGCCTCAACAGCAACAAATCGGCCAATAGTATTGCCAATGCCTTCAAGGACCTGTTTGTTGCATAGAGGGAATGGGAGGTGTGGCAGCATCACCCAAAGATGATGTTTCATGATTCCTTCCCGGAGAGGGTTGAAGCGAGAGTGCCATCACCCAAGAACCAAAGAGCCCCCCCCAATGCGCCAAATACCCTTGAGAATACGAGAATAGTGCTCCTCCTCCAAAAAGACAAATACAATCCACCCGTTCAATAACAGGCTGATAGTGGGAATATAATCGAAGAGGGGATTCCAGTGCTCCATAGCCCACTCCACCCAGGCCGCCTTACCCATCCTACAATATTCCAGTCTCCCAACGAGTGCACGAGAGCAGAGAGATGAGACACGTTCCATGTAGATGTCATGGCCCAAGACAAAGCGAAAATGCCCCTCCTGGGATTTTATACATTTGGCTTGTCTCTTGCGACGGAAGTGTGGAGGAGTAGTCAACTTAGCCATGTGGAAATGACCCACAAGGTCAACACAAGAAGAGCAATGTGGTAACCAAACCCCAAACCACAGTCACATAGCCATGTAGATCATTTCCCACCAGTACAAAAACTTGACCAATTGAAAAACAGAGAAACCAGAGGAGATGCCATGAGAGAGGGACCACTGGCCAGGAAAGAAAAAATAATCCCAATAACAGAACTCCGAGCCTCCGAAACCAACACAGGAGAAACGAAGTCAACCCACATGCGTGACCCAGCAACAAAGCCCAAGGGAGTAACAAAATGTTAGCGAAACCGGAGGAGATGCATAGAAAGAGGGACCACAGGCACGAGAGAAAAAAAATTAAACCCATGAACAGAACCCCAAGCCCCCGGGACCAACAAAGGATAACCCAAGTCAACCCAAAAAATACTGAGCATAATATGGGAGAAACCCTAACCCAACTGGTAGGGTTAGCCAAAGTCAACACCTAACCGAAGGACAAGAAGAACCCAACAGCAAGAAAGGTGGGAGTAAATCCCCACTACAAATAGAACGACCGATAACCCAAGGAAGAGCCACAAAAAAGGGGCCCTGTACTAGGGGAGACACCCAAGAAAAAATAGTGAGTGAACCCTGAACCCCCGAATACGTTAGTGAAAAAATAGAAGTCAACCCAGTACGAGCCGGAAGGGATAGAAGACTAAAAAATGAAAACCACGACGGATAATCCCATGCAGGGGTGACGAACCAGAAATACCCAAGGGCAACCAAGAATGAGCGAAATATTTCCCACTTATTTTTATTCTTGGTTGGTACTAGTCCCCTAATGAAGGGGAGGGACTCCAAGAGGGGCTGCCAACTGGGAAAAAACCACCCTACAAATCCAAAACCCTGCCTGAAACTAGCCAATAGAAACCTGGTTTGTAGAAATAATATATCAATGCTATGAGCAATGATCTAAGAAGAAGACAAGAAATAGATCTTGCTACTAAGAATTCTCACAAGCATACACAGGAAAAATAGAGAGAAGAAAAGAGACTGAATCACATGAATGAAGAGATGGATATTGGTGTGTATCCTTCCATTGAAGAATGATGAATAATAGTTTACATAAATAGTACACCCCTCATAGGAAAATTGAGTTGTATGGATACAACTCATAAAGCTTAAAAAGGCTGACTTACCAAAATATAGCAAACCCCCATATGTGGCTAAAGCACTTCCCAAATCTATCAAGGACCTCACGAATTGGAAAAATCATGAGTGATTTTTCAAGGAGATGGAAAAAACATGCTAATCCTAGAAAATGGAAGAAAAGTCATGAAGGATGGGTTGGCAACAAAAGCACCCAGTTTCCTAGTTTGACTAGCTTGACCTTATCCATAGAAAAGCAGGAAAAACAGAATAAAGAAGAGTCTACTGTATACTAATTCTGGATGGTTAAAAGGTGGTCAAGATCAACCCAATAGATCATTCCTAGGATATAGATGGCATGTATTGACTTTAAGGTGCAAGTGGATGCCAACTAATTAAACTAGTGGGCGAATAATTAATCAAATAATGATTAATTATTTTATCCTAAGTTATGAGCGGGTTTAATATATTCCAACATTAGTTTGTATTCTTTGACTATCAATTCTCAAGGTCGAGTTTTTCTTTCTTCCTTTTCCTTTCCCGGTAGAGAGATATTTCCCTCTCGGGTCCATATCGGTGTTTAACCTGGAGTTTCCTGAGGGGATGACTACTGCTTGCTCATGCTCTCACCTTTGTCCTCTTTGTAATTTGTCTTCACTTCCTAACTTGGCATTCACTTATACTTTGGTGGTATCCTTTATAGCTATGTTTACTTTTTTGGAATTACCATGTCAGATTTTATATTTGACACGTTTTTCTAGCTTGCAAACCAGATTTGAATCCCCTTTTCCTTTCTTTGCTTTCCAGAGTGGATTTTCTATTGCCTAATATTTTTGCTACAAGATTTCATACAACAGCTAAAGGGTTAACTCTTTTCCATGGTTTACTATTTTGTTGATATAGCCTTCCTTAATATTCTAGAGTGGACCGTCTGCTCAGTAATATAAATTGCTTAAGTTTTTTGCTTTACAAGCTTTCATACAACAGAAGGGTTAATTATTTTATGTGGTTTACCATTTTGTTGGTACTGATGGGTTCCCTGTCATCATACGAGGGAACCCATCAGTTCTGCAATGGCATCGATATCAAGAAGTAAAATGAATGAGCATTGAAGTATTTCATGGTTTTGCATTATTTTAAGGTATACAAGAATGGCGGTTTAGCAGCCAGGAAAGCTATGGTACTTGATTCTTTGAATGGAAGTTTTGCGGATTTTGATGAACGACAGAGCTCGAACAGTGTGTCAAATTGTGTGCAGGAAACAATGATTGGTTTTCCTTTACTGACATCAAGATATTCAAACATCAAGATCAGAGATGTCTTTGCATTAGTGAAACTTTGGATAATACTAATAAGCCAAGCATTGTGTTTGCAGGAGCAATACCCTAGAACTCATTGATGTTTTGAAAATGAGCCATAATGAGGCATGGGAACATGTTGTAGAAGCAATTTTCAACTTGATCTCGCATGATGAGAACAAGACTACAATTAGTGTATTGGGTTTTATTCCTCTCCACTTGTTATCGATGAACTGACAAATTTGACATATAACTTTCTAATTACACTAAGCATTGCTACCATGCAAACTTGTAAAAAAAAATCAATATTTAATTAATTGACATTTTCACATAATTACTACAAATTAAAATTCTTTCACACTTTAAATTTTAAATAAATTTCAAAAGTTACTTACTAAGTCTTCTCGAGACACTTTAGGAATATACATTACCATGTTGTTTACCTCTTTCCAATACACTTTAAATGTATAGCATAAAACCCAAGAAATTAAAGCTCGGAAAGGAATCCTTTGACCTTATCCTCTTTCCAAAATGAAAAAAAAAACATTTTAATTAAAGACATGAAATGCCCAATTAAAGAAGGCATTCAACTTAATAGCTTTAGGTAAAAAGTTTCAACATTCACAAGATGGACCACCTCTTTCATCAACCATGTGTATAGATGAGTAACATTTGAAGAAACTTCAACTACCTCACAGTAATGGGTGGTTAGAAGCACGCTTCAAACTGGATAAACAATGTAATGAGAAGAGAGGAGTTGAGTTGTGCATACAACGAATGAATCTCTCCTCAGAGAGTGCTATATTCACTTGGCACTGGATGGGGGCCCCACCTATATGGCATTGGTCAAAGATCTCACCCGATACTTATGAATCTTTTAAATAAGTAAAAATCAACCCAATTAAGCGATACATGTTTGGGGGCTTTTAAAGATCAAGAGTTTATATAAAATTCACATAAGCTCATAAGGGCCCAACTAGTTGATGATGGTCTCACCTTAATATTTTAGCTCTTTGTAAATGAGTAATATCTAATTAAAGTTGGAGATAAGTAATTTCATGCAATCTTTGATATGTTTGAAACCTACATTTTAGTGCAATTCTACAACATGCATTTTTTTAGTAATGAAAGTTCCTTATTCAACTCTAAAAAATTATCAAGTCATGTGCATCATGAAATATAATTTAAACTATTAATTTATAATAAAAAAGTTCTATATAAGATGATGGTCTTTGGGGTTTTCACAAACCATTCATATACTCTTTTAATTTATATTTTAGGTTAGAATTTGACTTTAAAACCAAATCAACATATTAAATTATGGAACAATTAAAAAGTAAAACACAATAATTTAAATTATAATTATAAATTTAATAATGTATTTATATTTATTATTTATAATATGTAATTATATAAAATTATTTTAAATTTTAAATTAATATTATTGTTAAAACATTCAATTACAAATAAAATTATAAAAAATAATCACTTACTACTATTATATCATATAGAAATAACATTCTATACACTAATTTTATATTAAATAAAAATATTATTCAACCATCATATTATTTATATTTGATTATTTTATATTATATATAAATAATATTTTACAAGTAACGATTATATTATTTATATTTTATATCATATAAAAATAATATTTTATATATTATAAGAAACAATTATACTATTTATTTATATTTTTGTATTAAATAAACACAATATTTAACATATTATAGGTAATTATTATAATTTATAAGGGTATATATGATATTTGATTTGATATAGTGGAATCAATATATTAATATATAAATAATTATAGTAATTATTTTTCCAAGTAAATAATTTTTAAAATTTTAATATAAATTTAATATGTATTTTTTAACTATTTTTAAATTAATAAAATGTTTTAGATTTTTTTATTATTAAAATGATTGAAATTTCAAATATATTATAATAAATAGTTTTAGACAAAATGAAAATAAAAATCTAAAATAAAGAGAACTTATTAATGTCATTGTATATGCATAGTAGTTTAATAAAAACTTTCAATTTAATTTAGTTTCAACTCTTTAAAACATATTTTACTCCAAATAAGATAAACCCATGTTTGGTGGTAGTTGATCTTATTAATGTAATGGTCTATTTATTTTTAAACGTTATCTATAAATTGCAACTATTAAGTGATTGAAGAAATATTTTAAATTGATTAATTAATTACTTTTTGTCATAATATTGTAAAAGTAATGATAATTTTGCATTTTTTAAAATAAAATAGTGTAGAAATTCGAAAGGAAGAAAAAACAGCTATATTTTAAATAAAATACAAAAACCACTATTTTACAAACACAAAATTTTATATATTTAATTTTTTTTTTTTAATTATTAATGCAGCAAACTAAACTATTTTTTTTAATTGATGATGATGATGGTGGTGGTTAACGTGAGACCAAAGTAGTGTCAAAGATTATGAAACTTAATGTGGGTGTACACGCTACACTCTAAGAGGAAGTGGTTTTCATCTTCAAGGTTCCTATTCTCACAGAGACGACAGATCCTTTCCGTCCATGGTGTTTTAGAAACTGGAGCTCATGAGAGTTCGTTCTTATCTTGACTATATTAATTTTTTTCTTTGAACTGGTTAATACAAAGAGATATTTTTTATCTTTTAGAGTATGGTTGATGACTAATATCTTAGTTTTCTTTTAGCCTCTAAATCTTTCTCATACCACAATTTTTCTTTAAATTTAGAAATAACAGTGTTTTGAATGTTATTAATATTTTGCAATGCAACATTTTCATGAATCTCCAAGTGGTTTAACCTGGCCATGGTACAACCTCGCTTTTTGGCTCGAATTAAAAGCTAGCTTTGGAAATCTATGGTCTCCCATGTTATTGATTTTATGTTTAATAATTTATAAAACAATAATACTATTACAATATAATAATAATACAATCATAAAATATTTACTAAATTATCAATTTATAAATAAAAAACTTCAAAAATAAGAAAATATTATAAAATTAAATTAAATAACATATTTTTAAATTTTGTTTAATTAAAAAAAACAATTAATGTTATATGAAAATATATAAATACAAGTAATTTTCATTTTAAAAAATTAAAATTTTGTAAATATGAAAAATATAATTTTGAAAAATACAGATTTTGAAAATTTGAAATTTTTTAAAATGAGTAATGGGTGAATCCACGGACCTGGGTAACACTTTTTGGCAAGCGCATCTTGCCAAAAACAAAAAAACATACCTCGGTCGAGGGCTTTATAAACCCTCGACCGAGGTATTAAAACCTCGACCGAGGTTTTATAAAGCCCTCGACCTAGGTATTTTTCAGCCCTCGGTCGAGGTATTTATTAACCCTCGGTCGAGGTATTAAAACCTCGACCGAGGGTTAATAAATACCTCGACCGAGGTATGTACCTC
>LPNX010095056.1:0-17988 GCA_001517045.1 Pseudotsuga menziesii
AAAGGATTATGGAGAGAGTTCAATACTAAAAACCTTAACCATATAAGTTCACTAAAAACTAAATTTTCGCTTGGTAGTCATTTTATTTCACTGGTTTCGGGTAGAGTCGACAAGCTCATGGCCTCATGGGTCTCTGAGGAAAAATTTGAGCTTTTCTGAGTGGTGAAAACCTTCCACCAGTCTGAGTTAATGTCTTGGCCTTCGTAGGGAAGCTACTGGGAAGCTCGTGTTTATATGAGGTTGTTTGGTTTTTAAGGTGGCATTTGCACTTCTTCCTTCCCATTTCTCGCCGTAGTCTCAGATTGGAACTTTCTCTTTCCCGGTTGTTTGCATCTAAGGTTTCCTTTTCCAGGAAATAAGCATATTGTGAGTGGGGTTCCTCAAAAATATAACATGGCCAAGAGAAAAAGAATTACCAGGTAAAAAAATCTCTTCTTAACCTCTCTTGTAATTTCGATTTATTTATTTTAAGAGAAAGAAAATGATAGTAGAAAAAATTAATATTGTTTGTTTGTAAATTGTGGTTGCAGATGAAAGCTCGTCGAAACCTTGCTTGAGATGTGAGCGTTTTAAAATCTCACTACAGGAATCAAATGCAAACACTACACCTCTTAATCTGGGTAAGCCTCGGTTGTTTACCCTGAGGTTCCCTTTGGCAAGATGTGCAAGGCTTAATGGTGAGTGGTGTGAGAGTAACTCGATGTGAATGTAGGTTTAACGACCGAAAAGTTGTTGATTGTTTTTGGATAAATTAATAAGCCATATGGCTTAATACTGGTTTTGATTTAAATATGGTTAATGGATAATAGTTAGGGTTTTACAAATTTGTATTGTTTTTAAATAATCTTGAAATTTGAGAGTGAGTAATTTGGTTTTGAGCTTGGTTGAAGTAATACTCAGAAAGTCTTGGACTTTGGTTCTTATACGATGCAATTATAAAAATAGGAAAGACTTTACTGAAATTTTAAGGGTTCCTTTGTTATTTTTATCAGTACTTAGGTGTTAAGGATTTTTTATAAAAGGATACGTTGTGGTAAAGAAAACCATGAATTTTTATTATGGTTTTTAAAATTGTAATTATTATGATATAAATCTATATATGAGGAAACGTTTTAGGATTTTTTACTATAAATGATTGTGTTTAAGAATTAACAAAAAAAAAAATTATCCTTGGTCGAAAGGTTCAACTTTGTGACCTGAGCAAGACTGTGTAAAAAGATTTTGAAATATTTTAATTCAACTCTTTTTACTCTATTTATTTTATAAATATATTAAATAAATTAGACCGTGTTTATGTAAATTTTTTTTTTAAAATTATGGCATCTATAAATTATAAATAATATTTATAATTTTTTATTTGTTTTCACTAAGGGTTGGATAAATGAAAATATTCTTAACTGGGAAGGAAAATTTGAAAAGAAAGCTTAGGTTAAAAGGTTTCAGGGTTTTGACAAATAAACATAGAATATTGAGTCTTTCTAATTATTATTCTACATACTTATTGTTTTAACTGTTGAGTAAAAATATAATGTTTACTGTTTTCAGTATTACTGTAATTAACACACTAGGTTATTAGTAATACTTAGTTTACTACCATAATTCTAGTTTACTGTTTATATAATCTAATTTTATTTGTTTACAATCGTTTGCTTGATCTATAGTAATTTAATAATTATATAATAATATGTTTAACTCTATAGAAAGATATTTTTACTAAGTTAAGATATAAACACAGTTACAAAAACTGTGTAGTTTTTCTTTAAGTAAAACTTTCCTTAAAGTAATTATGAATAAGAATAAACAATGTAGTTAACTGGAAAGAACTTTTAGAGTTGAGGAAAGTTTCTTTAAAAACATTTCTAAAAACAAACTAACAGTAATAGATAATGAGCAAATGCATATACATTTTAACTTGATGTTTACAATACTCTAATTCCCTTACTGGACTAGAGTACTTCGCCATTAGGCGAGTGGAAAAATACAGTAAGGTAAAATCATTCACTAACAAATTCAATCTAACCCTAGAATCCTTTATTTAATAATTTTAACCAGTATCTCTTTTTAAATAAAACTGGTTTACTCTACTTAAATTACAGAAACAACTTATCCAAACATATAAGTAACCTATCTTAACTACATTCATTTCAGCACTTATATTTGCATAATATAAATGAAATAACATTTAGAGCTTGAGAACTCGTAGAGAAGACAACAACCTAAGGATCCTGTTCCACCCAACCAATTCCTGAAGATAGCTTAGCTGCTAGGCTTAGGACCCCCAAGCCTGTCCAATGGTCCACCTGGTTGAAAGCACTGGGTGAGAGGATGGGATATAAAATCCCTGCAACTCCAAAAAAGTATTCAACAGTAATACTTCTGCCTTCTACAGTAAGAACTCAGCAAAACACCTACACTAGTTCAGTAAATCAACATTTTCACACTCAAACACTTCTGCCTTTCCCCTCTATCGAATATCTTGTGCACAAATTTCACTTCAGAAATTTCACGAGTAAAGATTGAACAGCCCCTGCTGAAATCGATGGGTAGTTTATAGGCATGCCTAGGTCTTTTGGGTCAGTTTTTCACTTAATGAGCCACCTGCTCTTGTTCCACTTTCTTGGGGAACATGACCACAAAAATAGGGAAGTTTCCTCTTGCAATAGCTAGAAGTGGTTTGAGGATGCTGGCAAGTGTCAGTCTGCTCTCACTCCAGTCTATTCCACCTAGTGACCAGTAAACACTCATTTAATGGCCTCCTTAAGTTGTTGTCTGATCTCTTATTTATTAATTAATAAAATATTCAGCATAATTAATTACAATCATCCTTGACCCCACTTGGTCAATAATTACAAACTTTGCAATAAAATTAAAGTATAATGTCTTCTTAAACATAAACGTTTTTGCAATTTGGGGTATGTGACAATGATGGTTAACGTCCACTGAGACCAAACTTGGTCTATCATACCTAAAGAAACAAATTATTTAGTTTGTTTCAAAATTATATTTCTATCCTCAAAGAGCTTGGAGAGAAGCGTCCCAAGCTCACTATAATTTTGACATGTTAAAAGGCTAGGAAGGTCGGTATTTTAACAAATATTATGAAACTGAGATCTAATGCGGGCGTACACAGGGAACTCTAACAGGAAGTGATTTTCATCCTGAGTTTTCATATTCTCATAGAGATGGCGGATCCTATCCACCCATAGTGTTTTAGGAATTTCCCAGCGACTTGTTTCACTATGGAGCTCATAAGAGTTCATTCTTATCTTGGCTATATTAATTTTTTTCTTTGAACCAGTTAAAACAGAGAGATACTTTTGATCTTCTAGAGTAGGATTGGTGACCTCCTTATAATATCTTAATTTTCTGTTAGACTCTAAATCTTTCTCACACCACATTTCTCTTTAAACTTAGAAGTAACAATATTTTTAATGTTATTAATAATTTGTAATGCAACATTTTCATCGATCTCCCAATGGTTTAACCAGGCCCTGGTATCTTTATACCAACCTCACTTGAGCCTTAGGTGGTTTTGACTATAATTTAAAGCTATCTTAGGAATTCTATGGTCTCCCATGTTATTGATTGTGTTCTTGTACAACAGGAGCCTATTCATGACTAGGCTTTCGATAGGGGAAAGACCAACTTCTATAAGGAGAATAGGATATGGTGTATTGCTTTTAATTTTGAGGTTATACTTTATAAAGCGCTTCTAAATTTTCTCAATATTTCTCCAGGATTCTCTAAAGATGTTCCAACCCCAAAACTCACATCCAAACAAGATAACATGAGTGACTACAGTTTCAAAGAGGATCTTCTTTTTATCCCACATCACAAGGTTGGATACTTTACAATTATTTTCAAGACCAAAATAATCTTTCCACCCTCCATTTATCATAACATTAATGTCTATTTAATACCTATCGGTCACTTATACGTCCTAGACTCATCATCAAAGCGTGTTATTTAAGTATCTTCATTAAATGGTAGCATGAGAGTAAGTGAAATTTATATATATGGAGGAACACTATTAAACTTTTATATGAAAAGGATAGACTAAGGGATTAAAGGACAACTTTAGGTCATTCAATTTTGGCATGAACTATAATTTTAGGTTATTATAAAATATTACTCATGGGTTAAAATTTATTTATTTATGTTCTTAGCAAACTTAATATCCTCTAGTACAAACTGAATTCCACATAATTTAATATATTTTAGAAGTTACAATGAAAACCCGCCGTGGTACTGAGCAGACCTAATGGCAGTGGGTCCATGCTGAATAAAATAATAAACAAGGAAGTTTGGTAAATACAAGAAAACCCATTGGGGTACTGAACATGCTCGCTAGCGGTGGGGCTATGCTTGTATGGTACCAAGGTAAACTCATCAGGGTACTGAACAAGCTCGCTGGAAGCGGGGCAATGCTGAGTAAAAGATAAATAATAAACATATTGCTATGCATATGGCTGAATTAAATGAAGACCTAGAGTGCACATATACATGGTTAAGCCAATCATTCATTTGTCATTAGAGAATAACTATAAGTCGAACATAAACCCTGTTATATAATTCAAACTATATCTAGGATATGACTATCCTAGAAGTGGGACCCATTGCTGTAGAAATTAACTAACTCAAAATGTGTACTTTATCTTTATTCCTTGGATGACAATAAGTCTTTGAAAAATGACTCAGGGATGACTTGTTTCCTATAAGTCTTTCCATACCATCTATATACCCTCATGTTTTCTAACTAGGAACACTTGGAAAATTCCCTACACAAATTTTATGGTCTTAGTAAGCATGTATGAGAAATTTTTAATCTTGAAATCTATAAGTATTTTGATCATTCTTATCACTTAGGATTTATCCTATTTTTCAAAAAAATGTTTAGTTTTCTTTAGAGTAATAATAATGGCTTCTAGAATTTCCTGCTAAATGATGTTGATCTAGAGTGTTTACGTAAGAAGCACACAGCCTAGTCTTAATTTATTAATAGCTCGAGGACGTGCCATATCGTAGGTTTGGGGCGGTGATGGGATCCAAAAATTGACCATTTTTAAGATTTTATTTCCATTAATTTCCCATCCTGTTTATCATTATTTAGTACATCGACCTTCAAATAGGTTATATTTTACTTTATTTTATCAATTTGAACCATTAAACGTAAAATAATCCTAACCTATTATTTTTTATGTATTAAATGCAATATTGTGCAAATGATAAGCATTTTGGTACTCCATCCGACCTCGAGTTCCACACTGATTTTGATCACATGTTTCTTATTGGTTTATTGGTTTGTCTTACCCCTTTTGATGAACAAATTCACCTTTGTCTCTTTTTGATCTTGTATATCTGTATATGGAAAATTAAAATCATGGATTAACGTTGAAGCTTTGGTTCACTAATTGATTATAATTTTAAATCATTTAAAACATAGAACTAATTAAAAATATTTTAACCATGGTGATCAATGGAGCAACTGAATCCAGTTGGTCCGTTAGTAGTCGAATCTGACTATCATTTTTGAATGATAAATAAGAATAATATATATTAGATGATGAATAACAATTACAAGTGAAGCTAGCCTTTATAGGCTTGAGTGTGTAGAATGAAAGGTTACACCCTTTCATATAATAATTAACTAATCTAATTAATATTTTACTTTATATTTGTTACATTGCCACTCCCTTTACAGGAACCTTGTCCTCAAATCTTGAGTATTTTCCCAATGTCGTCTTTTATTCTAGATCTATGTCGCACTGATGACTTGAGAGGTAAGATTTTGGTTACGACCCTTGCCTCATTTTGATTATTATGTCTTGGTATTTGCAATAAGTATGAACTTGGTGAAGTCTTGTTTACGCTTTTTCTAATTGTGTGATTGCTTCTTTTAACTATGTTTGTCGTCAATTGAACATGCTCAACATACATTATGACCTTAACTATTTTCGTGTTGTTATCCCCAACACATTTTGTGTCAATTCCCTTGAACATGCTCCTTGTGCTTATAATGCTCATAAGAACACATGTGTTATCTTGTGTCTAATAGATATTATAGTTGCTTCCCTTGATGTTCTTTATAGCTGTCTTTGTGATGATATCTGTCCTTTGTGTGTTTGTGATTGTGACATTTTTGTCGCAGCATTGATCATCTTTATTGTTAGCAACATCTGCTTGTCTCTCATCACAATATTGGTCCAGATCATCCTTTTTTTTATCAACTTGGGTGGCTTCTTCTACGTGATTTTCACCTCCATCTACATTTACTTTAAATGTTTCATCCATAGTTTTCTTTATTTCATCTATGTCCTTAAGGATTCCCTCAAGGAGATCTATGAATTTGTCACTCTTACTATAAGATGCCATGGATATTTGTAGAATGCTATTTTGTCCCTTTAAGGTGAAATTTTGAATAATAATATATTAATTAATTAATTTATTATTATTATTATTATTATTATTATTCATTAACTATATAATATTTTGTATATAGTTTTTTTTAACAAATATTATAATATTATTTATATTATAATAAATAAAATATTTGATTTTTTTTAAATATATTATAATTAATATATTACAATATTATAATATAATATAATATAATATAATATAATATATTGTTTGTTTTTTGTGTTGTAGTTTAGGAGGAGGAGGTGTGAATAGGGGCTGAGGTAGATGGAGGAGCTGCGTGGATAGAAGGAGATGGAAGGTAGAAATAGTAGAAGGGATCGTGGATGAGGACGTGCGGAGGGTAGTGAGGTTGGTGGACGCACAGAGGAGGAGGCACGAAACGGAGTTGCCTATGTTAGATGTCACGGAGGTGGATGGGAAGAGGGGATAAGCCGGCAGAGGAGTGGTGGTTGGGGAAGTGTTGTTGGGTAGTGTGTAAGGGTGGATGTAGAAGGGTGGCAGGAAGGGAGGTGGAGGAGGGCGCGGGGAGGTGGAGGGTATTGGGGAAATGGGCGATGACATGGAGGTGTGCAGGAGACAGGTGTGTAGGGATGCAAAAAGAAGACCAGTGCGTGGGAGATGGAGATGGTGGAGATGCGTGCGGGTAGGAGAGCACCAGATGGGGGGCACGAGGAGCAATGAGTAGAGAGTGCGGTGGTGGAGTGGAGCTAGGGAGCGCGCGAAGATAGCAGTAGGAAACACGCGGGTAGGAGATAGAAGAGGGAAGGAGCAAGTGCGTAGGAGATGGAAGAGGGAAGGAGAAGGGGTGTGGGAAGATGGGGATATGGATGGAGAGTGAGTGTGCCAGTGGAGGGTGCAGATGGGGAACATGCAAGTGGAAGAGAAGTAGCACTGTGGAGCAGCAGAAGAAATCAGAGGATGAGCGACGAGGGATAGAAGAAAATATGGGTGAAATGGAGCAGCGGAGGAATCAAGAATTGATGAGCCGAGTCCAATATCAAGTAGGGATTGATGAGCCGAGTCCGAGCTCAGTGCAGGAGTGAATTTGCTCTGATACCAAATGGAGCAACTGAATCCATTTGGTTTGTTAGTAGTCGATTTATTATATTTAGAATTACAGGGAATATGGAAATAAGAGCACAAATATATAAATAATATACCTAAGCTTGGGAATAAAATATATTCATAAAATCTCAAGCACCACTCCATCAAGTGCACCATCACATGAGAGTATGGGGGAATGGAGAAGAAGGAATGAGAGAATATGGAGATAGATGAGAATTCGATCTATATGGAAATTCAAACTAAAAATAAACACCATAAATAGGTTCCATTGAGAGTTCTGAATGGCCTCTCCATCAACCAACTTGTAAATGAATCCAACTCCCTCAAAATTGGTTCAAGTAGGGAGAGTAAACACCCACAGTGCAATGGACAAGAAAAATATCTCCAAAATGCCAAAGGCCAATTAAAAAATGATCAAAATATGCTCCATTTTGACCTACTCCTCTTTTAATAACCTCATTGGCCTCGTTTCCCTCCAATAAAATAGAATTACTTTCCCATTGGTTTATTAAATTGAATTAGTGTTAATCTCGATCATTACATTAACCCAAGCGACACTTGTCTCGAATTTGATTGCTCTCCCTTCATACAATTCGACTTAGAACCTTTCATGAAGTTTACTTGGTACCCACACACACCTCATGTTCCCTCTTGGGTCTATTTTCAGCTCTTACATGTCATAGATGTCATAGAATATGCCATAGTTGTAAGATGATCTATCATAAGTGTCATAAGGTTTCATAGAGTTTTCATAATTTTCATAATAATTGTCATAGTTGTTGTAGAATATATTCATTTCCTAAATTTAGAATATGAATCTTAATCCACCACCTTGGAAGTAAATCCTTCCTCCAAATTCGAATTTGAGGATGATGCCATGTGTAAATGAGGTATATCTCCTCATGTGGACCTCACACATCCACTTATACGCCCCCATGGACAACTAGGACTCATTTACACTTCATTTTGGAGAATTTAATCTTTATTACATCATTTATTAACACATTTTCCACCTTCCAAAAACATGAGTTCGAAAATACATGCGAAACTATAGGCCTTGGGGTTAAATATCAATAGCTTGATTTTTCCACATAACCCTTAGGAATTGGATAGGCCAAATTAACTTTTATTTGAAAATTATTTTATTGGGGACATGACAACATAGGTTCAAAAGGGGATTTTCACCACAAAATTCCACAATCAATAGGAAAACGACCACATTTTTGACAACGGCTAATAATTTTACAATTTTGTTGGACTCTTCCTACAAGATAGGATGGAATAATTTGGTCATGATAAGGAAAAATTCACCCATGCACTGGTCTGGATTTGGATCCAAAAACACTAGAAGAAATAGGAAACACCTTGGGAAAGTTTTTCAATGCCTCTGAAGCCACTAAGGTGGGGATATACACTTCATATGCACAAATCTATGTATATATCAACATATCACACACTCTTCTTGGTGAAATATGTATCATATGCCATGATTAGGATTGGATCCATATCATCAACTATGAGCACATACCATTCAGATGTAGAAAAATCAATGCACATGGGAATGTATTTCATGATTTTCCCCTCAACATACTTCCCAGAGCAATAACACAAGAGACGAACAAGGGCAAGGAGAATTTAATCGCATTTCAAGGAATAAGAAAAGATTCTCATAAATGACCAGGGGGGAACCTAGAAAGAAGTTTCAAATCTAAGAACAAGTTTGATAATATTGTTTAAGATCCAAGATCCTTGATATTGAAAAAGGAGGGAAAGGATACCATCAAGTACCCACCTCAAGAAACCACAACAATGGAAGACCTCACTTATCTAAATCAACTAGAGTCAATAATGGACAAAAGTGCAAAAGGGCCTAATAAGGAATAACCTCCCATGGGGAAATAAGATGTGTCAATAGATGATGGATTCAATATGGAATCTTAATTTGATCACAATGACCTAACCAAAATCAACCTTGAAAACATAGTAGAGGCATGCATGAAAAGAGACTATAAGGCAGTCTCGATGGATCATATACCAAAAGTTCACAAGGTCTACCTCAACTCATGAGCTGAAGAAGTAGCTAGAGACAAAACTGGTTTGGGTGTGGCCACTATACCAAAAAACCCCATCAAGAACCATATAAAAATAAACAAGCAGCGAGGTCAGAAACTGACCCAACAACTTGTTGAAGAATTCATGCATATAATGGTGAACTCTTCATAGATGGATGTGCTCATGTGTACCTTCATCCCCATCCCTCCTAAATTTTAACCACAAAGATACAGTACTAGAACATAAGGGGCATCAATCAAAATATTAAACAAATTCTCTTGCGTAAACATATAATGGAGGAGAAAACACACATCCTTATGCTACAGGAAACCAAATGTTTAGGGGAGGAAGCAAATCACATCCTCTTAATATGTTGGCATAACAGTCAAATAATCTAACTAGATGCAAGAGGAATCACTCACCAGCTGGTGATCTTTTGGAAACCTAGCACTATTGATATATATAAATCCTTCTCTACCTCTTGGATGGTCTCAATTCATTTCAATTATATCAAATACAAAGTTAGAGTCTTTCTCAGACCAATGTTTATGGCCCTCATGTCCTACAAGATAAGCTCATTTTTCTACAAATCTTGCACCACGTCAATGATCTGGTACAAGAACAACATTGGATGATAGGCAAGGACTTCAATATAATCACATCTTTGGATGAAAATATGGGGGTTAATAGGTGGCTTGCAATAGACATCAATGGACTGTCCAATATCATCCAGGGCTTCAGTTTGGTAGACATACAATCCACTAATGGAATCCACACTTGGAGATACAAGCGATCAAGAACATAAAAAGTAGCATGTTGGTTGGAAAAATTCATGGTCAGTCAATCTTTCTTAATGACATGTGTGGCTATGGAATCCACGATTCTCCCTAAAGTGAATTGGACCATTATCCCACCAAAATCACTCTAGATCTCATGGGTACTCCCTTGAGCAAGTCATTTAGGTTTGAAAATTTATGACTTACCAATAATAATTTCCAATAAAATGATGGAAAATGGTGGGAGGTATCAGTGGTCCATAGAGGCTCTTTAATGTATCATTCCAACAAAAAATCAAGTGTCTCGAGTAGAAAATCAAGCACTAGAACAAAACTAGCTTTGGTGACATTTTCAAGGCTCAAAGGGATTTAAAGGACCAAATGAGAAAAAATCAACAAAACATAATCCTCTTAGGATGCATATCTTCTCTCATTGAGAATGAGCAATTCTTGGAACAATAAATTTTCGAACTCAATTTGTAGGAGGAAATCCTTTAGTGCTGAAAATCAAGGGTCGAATGGCTCAAAGAAGGTGAGCGCAACACAAAACAATTTCACCACTCCACTATCCAGAAATGACATGCCAACCACTTTTTTAGAGAATTACTCCACCTTAGTACCATGGTCATATGCCTAGGACACATTTTCATTAGTCTCATGCTTATGTTATATGGTCCAAAACTAGGTTGTGTTGGTCAACCTTGGTCTATTTGGTATTTTGGACTCATAATGCACCCATGCACTCTATTTTGATTAGTCAGGTTACACATGCACCATCACTAATGCCTATTCAGTCCTTGGTGCGCTCCCCATCCCTTAAATAAAGGAAACTAGTTTACTAGAGGTGCCCATGCATGTATTTGGGTGGGTTTTTACTCTTCTGGACTATTTATTGCTTCCTAGAGCCACTCCCACTTAACCATGCACTCCACCACGCCTATCCTACCCTCATTTATGTCTGCGAATTCTCCAACCACGTTCACACTAGCATTCGTGATCATTTGAGATGGTTTGGGAGGTCATTGGTCCACCTACGGGGGTTTTGAGTCCAAAACTAAGCTAGCCACATGTATGCATCCAAATTACCTCAAAAGGATAACTATTTATCCCTATTGTAATATAAACATGTTCCAGACATATTTTTCTATTGGAAAATCATAATAAACTCCGTTATTGACTACATTTCTATGTGTTAATTTAACTCTTTCTACTATTTTCTGCAGATTTTGTGAGTAATATTGAATTGTGAGTATTCCCTTAGCTCCTGGATCCTACTATGAATCATATTTTCACATGGTATTAGAGATATCTAGACCTTCAAATCAAAACCAAATCGTTTGAGTTGCTGTTTAGGGAATTTTTTAGAAAAATTTGAGTGGTTGCATTGAAGGTACAACCAATGTTTCTTTCACTTAGTGCACAAGAAGGAATGGAGAAGAATAATGTATTTCTTACCCCATTCAACTATTTCAAATGGAAGGCTGAAATGATGATCTAAATGAGGTCAAAAGGGCTCTATAGAGTCACCATGGGGACTGATACCGATCCCAACTCTGTTGTGGAAATATTGAAGCACTTCAACAGACTAGATGAGGCATTCATGATGATTTGTCTCAATATTTGAAGGGATCTTCTCTTCCATGTAGACATCCTGAAAACACCCCACAAAGTATGTCTCAATCTCGAGTCATTTTTTGGGATGAGTGATGAAATGAGAAACCACCAACTTGAAAACAAGTTGATCTCATTGAGCCCAAATCACTTTGAGATGATCCAGGATTTCTTCACCAAGTTCAAACTATTGGTGCTTCAGCTGAAACAATGTGGCATTGAAAAGAAAGAGGAGCATATGATCTTGTCCATTCTTTCGAATCTAGGGCCAAAGTATTTAGTGTTTGTGTTAACATTCCACTCTAGAAATCTCACAACTTGAAATTGGAGGATGCCATCACTAACAGAGTTCATGGAGTCACTGACTCAAGAACAAGACAAGATGGTGCAAATGGGTACCATCAAATCCACAAAGGATAAGCCCTTTCTATAGGATTTTTGAATCCAGCCAAAGGCAAGAAGAAAGATAGAGATTCGAAGCAACAAAGGGTGATCCGGATTTATGTAGGAATGCAACAAAATACACAAATAACCATAGAAACAAATATGCAGTAGAAATAACACTTCATTTCATTAATCAATAACTGAAACTTGTTTACATGCAGAATAGAAATAAACTAGCTAGAGTGCTGGTAGGCTTATCTCTGAGAAGAGATGTGGCGGCTACATGCCTTTGAACTCTATGTTACAATGAGTCTCGAAGGACTATATATTATTGAGAAACAATGGAAACCCTACACATCCAAAAAAATAACCGAAGGAGGTGAAACGCGAGACTGTGGGCCCCGTTGGGTAACTTGGTAAATCAATTTCCTGTGGTTGTAACTTTAGCATACTACCTCCGTTTAATGCGCATGATACATCGTTAGAAAGATCTGTTTAAGGACTACATCCATAGATAAAAAGAATGGAGTTTGAAACAAAATCATATTTTCTCAACCATTCGATGCCGAAAAAACATCGTTTAGGGCCTCAAAACGGCTCCAAAAGTTTAGGACCCGAAAACTGCCAAAAATAGTAAATTGTGCTACAATTAAAGAAACTAGAAAACTGAAAGAAACAATGGTGGGGTTCCAAGTGGAATAGGTGGGTGGCCACCAATATCCTCTTGGATCAAAGGGTGGCATCCAGAGAGTGCATGCATGAAGAAAACCATTGACATGATGGTGCAACTCCTTTAGAGGAACAACATCCCACTTCCAGAAGGTGCAAGGAAGAAAGAGGGAGGTTCAATGTCAGACAACAAGGAACGATGCCATGCTTTGGTTTCTAGATATTTAAGGTATTCTTCCTTCATCATAGACTCTGCTGCCTCCAAGCACATGGCCTCCATGCATGATTCCTTCTCAGCCTTACATCCTTACAGTGGTCCATCCATCCCCATGAGTGACGATTCATAAATCCAAGCCAAAGGGATTGGTATGATTGATCTTGAATATGGGTACTTCAACAATGTGTTGTTTGTTCCTGATCTAGTAGTGGACCTACCCTATTTCTATCAAATTACACTCAATGTTACATCCAAGAGAGTAACATTTACTCAAAATGATGTGGATATATCAGAAATCTCTACAGGCCAAGTTGTTGCAGCGGGTTTTTCCGATCATGATTCAAGAATGTACAAATTCTCTCACTTCCTTCCATACTCACAAGGGAATGCACTACTGTCACATGCCAATGAGGCAAGAAAGTAGTGGAATGAGAGATGTGGTCATCTCAACTACAGGTACCTCCAAGCACTAAGAAGGGAAAGAATAGTTGAAGGGATTCCTACCATCAAGTTTTCTAATGGAACATGCAAAGGGTGTGTAGTGGGAAAACATGATGAGCACATATATGAGAAAGGAAAGGAAAGGAGTGTTGTCCAAGTGCTTGATCTTGTCAATTCGTATCTCATAGTTCCTCTTCCCACACCCTCATATGGGATTTCAAGGTATTTGTTGACCTTCATAGATGATTTCTCAAGGTATTGTTGGGTGTATTTTCTCAAGCTAAAATATGAGGTTTTTGAGACTTTGAAAGTGTAAAAATCCTTAGTTGCGAATGCATGTGGGAAAAAGATCAAGGTTCTTAGGAATGACAATGGTAGGGAGCATATCAATAATAATTTGCAGCATATTTGTGAACAATGTGGCATCCAAATGCAACATTCTATGCCTTGCACACCACAACAAAATGGTGTTGCAGAGCGCAATGCAGGGCTCTCAAGGAGATGGCAACATGCATGATGGAATCAAAGGATTTGAATCTTATTCTATGGGATAAATCTATCAACTATACTGCATATGTTCAAAAGAGAGCTCCACATAAAGCATTGGGTGGAGAAACTACATATGAGGCTTGGAGTGGTCACAAGCCCAATGTTTCTCATTTCAGGTTTTTTGGTTCAAAGGCTTGGGATAGGATTCCTCCCAATAAGAGAAAGGGCTTGCAACCTCAAATAAAGGAGTCCTTTATGGTTGGATATGCTGAATATTCAAAGGGATACAACCTCTTTGATCCCTCATCTCAGAAAACATTTGTTGAAAGGAGTGTACAGTTTGAAGAAGAGCCAATGAAGGAGATCGAACTAGCTCAAGGGGAATGTTCAAATATTCCACTCCATGATGATGTAAGTGATGATACTTCCTCTGTTTTTTTTTATATTAATGATGATGACGGTGACATGCATTCAGATAATGACTCACCCATTCGGCCCAAGTGGTCTGAGAAAACCATTCAAGCAATTGGGGATTTTGCTGGAAATCATACTTCATGATTATTGGATCTGATCCTTAGACATATTAGGAAGCATCACTTGACCCAACATGGAAAACAACCATGCAATAAGATTTCAAGTCCGTACAAGACAATGATACTTGGGAATTGGTTCCCTTTCCATCCAAGAGGAAACTAGTGCAATGTAAGTGGGTCTATGGGACCAAAGTGGCTACTAATAGTTTTGATATCAAGTACAAGGACAAGTTGGTTGCCAAAGTATTCTCTCAAGTCCAAGGAGTGGACTATACAAATACATTTGCATTGGTTGTAAAGATGGACTCTATCAAGCTAGTTTTAGCTATTGCTACATCTAAGTGCTGGGAAGTTCACCAAATGGATGTGAAGAGTGATTTTCTTCATGGTGACCTTGATGAGAAGATCTATATGCAACATCCTGAAGTTTTCATTCATGATCCCTCACTTTTTTTCAGGTTGAATAAGACTCTCTATGGCCTCAAGCAAGCCCCCAAGGCTTGGTATGCCAAGATGGACAATTTTCTGCTATCACTTGGCTTTGAAAGATGTAAATTTGATCCTAACATATATTCGAAGAATTTTGGTGATTTAATGCAGGTCATAGAGTATGTTGATGACCTTTTGATTACAGGGAGCTACACAAAAGATATTGGATCAATAAATTCTTCATTGCACAGTGAATTCTCCATGATTGACCTTGGATTTTGAAAACATTTCTTGGATTAGATATTGAGAAATATGATGCAGGGATCAAGGTCATCCAACCAAATTATGTTGCAGAACTATTATCGAAGTTCAAAATGGATGAATGTAAGGCATCCAAGTGCCTATTCGTCTCAAGAATAAAACTAAGTGATTTTGGTGCATCTCCATTGATGGACAACTCATTGGGAGTTTGTTGTATCTTACACACTCTCGACCTGATTTGGAATATGTTGTAGGTGTTGTTTCTATATATATGTAGGATCCTCGTGAGATCCATTGGAAGGCTGCAAAAATAATCTTGCATTATGTGCAAGGAACCAAACACTTCAAGGTACACTATGTTGCTCGTTCTCCACTAGAACTGGTTGGATTTACTGATTTTGATTGGGATGGAGATTCCATTGCTATAAATACCACTTCAAGTTATGTATTCATGCTTGCACATGGTTCCATATGCTGGTAATAAAGAAACAACACACCATATCCCTTTCTTCAGCCGAGGCCGAGTACAGAGGAGCGGTGAACGCATCTACATAATGTGTGTGGTCGCAAGGTATTCTTGGGGAACTTGGATTTGAATTTGATTCACCCACAATCATTTGGTGTGAAAATAAAAGTGCAATAAAATTTTCCACTAATCCAGTGTAGAGATAGAGGACCAAGCACATTGAGATACATATGCACTGCATCAAGATCTTGGTGCATGAGCAAGTGATATCATTGCAGTATTGGCCATTTGCAAAGCAAATTGCTGACATGTTCACCAAGAGATTCACAAAGAAGGCATTCACCTATTTGAGATCACTTATTGGAGTGGGTGACACATGGTGATGGTTGATATTCAATTTCATATTTTTCTTCATGTCCATTTTAGAGGAGAGGTTTTGTTCCCATGAGGTTTTCCTTCTTACCTTGGTTATATATATATATATATATATATATATATTGCAAGAGGTGACTTGAGCCTTAGTTTCCAAGGACTCAATAATGTGATGTAATTATACTAAGTCGGGATTAAGGGGGGATGTTAGAGCATTATTCCACCTTAGTACCATGTGTTACGGAGAGAAATTCCTATGGCTTGGGGTACCACAACAGAAAGCTAGACTCCAGAAATCAATCTTTCCCAATATGCAATAGAAATAAAAACATCTAACACTAAAGGATCGAACCTCGTACCTTATTCCGGACGGTTGAAGTATATCCCCGTTGAGCTTTCCAATATTCAGCTTGAATTGTTATAGCACGTCCTCAACAACAAGTAAACAATACAAGCGTACTATATTTCATGGTGTTAAATCTATTCTAGCATATATAATTAATAATGTAAAAGCATTTGACATATTCCAATGGATACAATATTCACTCAAATACACATTACTGGATAGGAAAAGATATTTCTATTAATATGAATCAGAGATTACAAGTGACAACCTCTGACGGCATGTCTGCGAAACGGAGAAACTAAATCCCCCACTTGGGCCTCCACCACCTCAATCCTCCATCACTTCGATAGCAAGCTTACTAGCAAACGGAAAGCTTGGGAAGAACACAACAGTGCTCCAAGGGACAAAGGGATGCAGACTCAAGCATAAGTTCTGGCAACAATGGACTATAGTTTCGTTACTCTCAATTCTCTCTTATGCTTTCAATGTACCAAGGGGTTCCTTATATAGTTTTTCAAAGGGATATTGAAAGGTCGAATCCGTGTGATATCAAGGCATATGGAAGGCCAGGAGTCATATGAGTCGGATCCAAGTCAAGGAAAACTCCAAAATGATTTGGACTATGCACACATCCCGATGTACGCGACTATAGGGGTCAGATCTGCGTATGTACACGGTTATCGGGGAAAAAGCCGCGTATATAATTGTTATTATGTTTTTAGGGATGATCAAGGACACATCAAAAGACAAAAAGTGGTTCATAGGGGCTAATGAGTCTGCAGCGGGACAGAGGAAGGCCATACAATGTGTGATTCACCTACTGTGGTGAAATCTGCTATAACAAATGCCCCCTAATGTATGAGATCAGAGGGGTTATACGATGGCCGAAATACATTATAAGTCCATCCCAAAAAGGAAGTGATGAAGGTACCCAAACGGAATACCAGCCACCCAATTAGAATAATACCGTAATACAACTCTGCATATAACTACGAATACATATAGCAGTCCCAGATACATAAGAGTACAATGGCCATGAATAGGCATGAAACATTATAGAACATATGTGGTCATCGCCACGTACAATATACATAGATCAGAATCTTCGTGATGAAGATATACAAAGTACCATGATCTCCACAACGGCTGAAGATATACAATAGATCAAGATCTCCATAGTGGCTGGAAATGTCTGACATATACTGGAACAAGTCACGAGAGCTGAAATCTCATGAACACTGGCATGATCAAGGAGGTAGCATATAAGAGATGCCACCAATCTGGAAGGTCTTCTACACAAACCACTACGAGTACATGTCCTACTATGCGAATAGAGGTGTCGAGGTTGAACATAGTAATCCATCGTCTGATTACCGGTCATTGATGTATACCGTTAACAGACGCGAGATCACCCATCGATAATGAAAATGGGAATCAAGGTACTAGAGTGCAAACTA
>LPNX010095056.1:25408-35621 GCA_001517045.1 Pseudotsuga menziesii
AAATAGTAAATAGGAATATGATTAGATAGGAAGCCAAACAGGCTGGGCGGAAGGTGAAACCCAACCGCCATGTGCTTTGTATAAATATAGGCATTTGCATTGGAAATGAATATTGAATCGGGAGTTATTACCAACACATACGCGGCTGTTTGTAAAACAGCCGCGTATGACGCCATGCAAGTTGAATTACAAGAATCTAATGGACATTTGGTCAATTTCTCATGCAGGATGGTGCTAGAATGGCGAGAACGCGAGCATGGTGAAGTAGAGGAAGCGGTAAGGGCCGATGTAAGGGCTCAACAAGTGTTATGTGCATGTGGAATCTATAAGTTCTGGTGCCTAGGTGGCTTGAGGGCCGAACCAGGGCTGCTACAGATGCTGGTAGACTATTGGGATCCAGACTCAGAGTCTTTCCAGATAGACGGTATGTCCCTCACCATTGAGGTGGAGGATATCTACTTCATCACAGGTCTATCTAGACGAGGGGAGGTGGTGAACCTTTGTTCTCGAGGTGGGCCAGGTCATGGGCTTACTATCGATGAGTACATAGCAGTGTACTGCTACCCAGATACTGAGAAGGTGGGGAGTCAAGTCCCCACCAACGCTATACAGGTGCTGGGCCTAAAGGCCATACTACTAACATTAGGCAGGATAGCAGGCATAGCGTCACTCCATCAGGCCTCTCGAGCACAGATGTACTATGCGGTGGAGTGTATGAGACCGACCGTATATGACTGGAGTACTACACTAATGAGCAACATGAAACATCAACTCAGTGAGTGTAAGGCAGGTAGGATACGGAACTTCGGGTTCAGCAGTATACTGAGCACGTTTTTCTTCGAGCGGGTTCCAGGATTGAGCCCTAGAGTGGATGTTCCTCTCCACGGGGTTCGAGATCCGGCCCAACGACGTTGGGCAGACGCGATGCGCAGACTGGGGGGTGGTAGGGTGGCCAACCCCTATCCAACTGACTTTTTTCCATGGTGGTGATGATAGATTGTTGCCATAGATGACTACCCCTATGTAGGGATAGATTTCCGGGGGGATCCGGACATGCCATTGCCACCAGGAGCAGCATTCGGAGACATAGGTAATGAATCTCAACCCTCATTCTTTTTCTAAAATTTTTGAATTATTTAATTTTTTTGTGTTTTCTTGATTATGTGAAATCAAAAAGACATGTTTTTGGGTGACAATACATAGTGACATCTACTATTCATGTGCAGATGTGGGACCACGGCGACCAGAGGGCTTCCCATGTCATAGACAGAGGGGAAGAGGAGACGACATCACCGGTGTGGATGTGGAGCGAACGCTCCAAAACATCCATACCAACTTCGTGCGACTGACTCACAGGGTTCCCATGGCGCAAGTTGAGGACTTTCCTGAGGCCATGCAGCGACAGGTAGTGGGTGTACCACGCGCATGGGTGCGTTTATTCCGGCGGCTAGCTAGATCCATGGTGACGTATCATGATCACAACCCTCCTCCACAGGACTAGACACCTAGGAGTGTATCTATTTTGTACTACTGTGTATATGATGGAAGCTTTGAAAGCTCCACTTTTGTATTATGACACTATGTATTACCACATTTTTGATGTATATAAAAATTTTTTATGGTGATCGGTTTATTTATTTACATGTGTAAACATGGTTTTTATGATTAATTTATAATGAATGAGACAAATGCCAATCTAACACGTAGTTAGAAAATGAATCAGAAACTTGATTATAATTTCTTGGAATGTGTGTATATGTGATACTCTAGAATTTCCGTTCTAACAATCTTACCCGTAAGAATCTCCTCAATAACGTCGGATCTCTAACATGCTACAAACCATTTATCTATGACACTACTAACTCAGAATCAAGACTACCTCAAGAGAGAGAACACCATGCGATATGGAATCCCGTAGAAGCTCAATAACGGCACTATATTCAGCAACATTGTTGGAATATGGCCGTAGACATACACCTCCTGAAGACAGTACTCGACCCATGGGAGTATAAATCACCCAAGTAGCTGAGGCTGAGTGTTGAGTGCGACGGCTTGCACCATCCGCGAATCCTATGTAGGTGGAAGATTCCATTGACATCTGCCACAAGAAATGGAAACTAATCACAAACCCGATCACGATAAACAAGACCTAACTATGCAAAAAAGTTGTACAGTAATATACAACAAACAACCTTGGCTAAAGATCATGCATAGTATTTATTAAGATAGAGCCCATTTCTAGGCTCCGCCAAGGCTGTCCCTTCGTAATCCACTAACTCGTAGGCACCCTTCTCTAAGACACGCTTAACCACGTAAGGACCACGCCACATAGGATTGAACTTCCCTGCCCCCAAGGGTTCTTTCGATTGATCCCACAAAAGGACCAAGTCTCCCTCACTAAACCCTCTTGGACGGACAGACTTATCGTATTGGGCCTTCACGCGACGCTTATTAACCTCTAGAGTCACCAAGGCATCTCTACGCTGCTCATCGAGTTGCTCAAGGTGAACCAAACGCTCCTCCAAAGGTGAAGTGTCTGGTAAGAGTTCCACGGCTAACTTCAACGAAGGAATCTCGTATTCAACCGGCAATATCGACTCCACTCCATGAACAAGCTAATATGGAGAAAAACCAGTGGCAGTATTAACCACGGTTCGATATGCCCACAAAGTAGGGTATAACATAATATGCCAGTTCATCTTGCTTTGTGCGATGGTTCGTTGGAAAATGGACTTAAGTGACTTATTCACTGCTTCAACCTGTCCATTCGCTTGAGGATAATAAGAAGAGGAGTGCTCTTACTTATACCCTAGCTTGGATTCCAACTCTTCCATCATACGGTTCTGAAAGTGCGAGCCATGGTCGGTGACAAGCTCTCTCGGAATCCTGAACCGAGTAATAATTTGGTTGAATACGAAGTGAGCGGCTGTCTCATCGTCAGATTTTACAGTAGGCACTGCCTCTGCCCATTTCGTGAAATAATCAACAGCCACTATGATATGATGGTGCCCCCCAGCCGAAGCTGGGTTGCAATCCATGAAATCGAGCCCCCAATTGGTGAAGGGACCGGCGGTGATAATAGGGTGTAACAGGGCAGGATTCGAGCGCATATTACATGCGACCACCTGGCAAGGGTGGCACCTCTTGACCGCTTCAATACAATCCTTGAAGATTGACGGCTAGAAATAACCTGCTCTCAAAATTTTCTGAGCTGTAGAAATCCCGGATAAATGACCGCCACACGCCCCTCCGTGGCAATCATTAAGCACTACCTCAGCCTCGTCATTAGTTAAATAACGTCGTAAAAGGGAATCTAGTCCACGACGGTACAAAGTATTGTCCACTATGAGGTAGTTCTTGGAAACGTGACGTAATCGACGTCGTTCATCTCGCGAGAGGTGAGTAGGGGTCCTCTGTGTTTGTAGATATACTATGATATCCCCATACCATGGGTCAGCCGTTGAGATTAAGAAAATGTGTTCATCAACGAACGTATCTTCACATACCAACTCCTCAACATCGCTCGGAAAATTCAATATGAGCTCTACAAAGATTAAATATTTCTTTGATTTTTCCGAAACAAACTCGAGATAAAACTCTTGTAGGATGACAATCCATTTATTGTATTTTCCCCCAATCATCCTACGTGTGAGGACGAACTGAAATGGATTGACATGCGCCACAACCAAGGTCTGGCAAAGGAGAATATAATGTCTCAAACGCTGCACTGCATGTACGGTAGCTAAGGCAAGCTTCTCGACATGAGAATACCGAATTTCTACGTCAATAAGGTTTCAGCTCAGATAATATATGACATGCTCCTGGAGCTCCTCATCCTCCTGAACCAAAAACATCCCAATCGTCTCTAAGGACGCGGCCACATATAATAGGAAATCACGGCTATAATCTGAAGGACTAATCACCAGGGCCGATGCTAGGGCTCGCTTAAGTGCATTGAAGGACTCCTGGGCTCGCTCATCCCATTCAAAGGGAGTATCCTTCTTCAAGAGACGCATGAATCCTCTAGTCAAATTGGCAAAATTGACAACAAATCTTCATAGGAAGTTTTCCATGCCTTGCAAACACTGAATATGACGAATATTTCGTGGGGGAGACAACTGAAGTATTTCCTCCACCTTCAAAGGGTCGACTCTTATACCCTCTTTCGAAACGATGAATCCTAACAACCGACCTGACTTCACGCAAAAGATGCACTTATGAGGGTTTAATCTAATAGCATAGTGCCGACATCTTTCGAAAACCAATCTCAAGTGATAAGAATGATGCATCCTCATGCGAGAATGAGCAGCGAGGTCATCCAAAAATACTTCAATAATAGACTTGAGATCATGGAAGATCAAGGTCATTGCCCGCTGAAACATAGCTTTGGAATTTTTAAGGCCGAAAGGCATTTTCCGATATGCAAAAGTTCCCCAAGGAAAAATAAATGCGGTCTTGTGTTGGTCCTTGGGTTTAATCTGGATCTGATTATACCCAAAAAATCCGTCCATGAAGGAGAACACCTCACTACCCGCACACTCATCCAAAATCTGATCTATAAACGGTGTGGGGAAGTTATCCTTAGGACAGGCACGATTTAAATCACGGAAATCAGTGTATATACGGATCACTCCCTGCTTCTTATCCACCGGAACAGGGTTTGAAACCCACTCCATCAAGGGAACGGGATAGATGAAACCAACTTTCAATAGCTTCTCTATCTCTGCCTTTATGGCGGGTGCTTTCCTAGGATTCACGACGCGTAAATGCTGTCGAACAGGCTTAGTGTTGGGGTAAGTTTTAATCTCATGTTCGACAATCCGAGGGTCAATTTCTGGCATCTCATCGTATGACCAAGCAAAAACATCATGGAATTCCTTGAATAGCTTGGTCTACTCATGAATCTCATCTTGGGAACAATCCGCCCCAATGTAGACATTCTCAATCGTACCAGGATTGCGAGAAATGCTGATAGGAATAGTTGACGATATGTTCGCCATGTTTCCATTATCCATCTAACTAGGAGAGCTTAATGGAACCATAGGTCTACCAACTTTCTAACTAAGAATCTCCCTATAATCCTCATGCTCCAAACGGTCAAGCTCTGGAAGGAAATATGATCTATGACGAAGTTCCTCCCATGGTGGCTCAACTCCCGACATGGCCTCGATAATCGCTTCATCTAAAGGGAAAACCGTATCAAGGTAATCGTTGGCATGAGAAGACTATACTGCCCATGCTAGCAGCACATAGGGGTCTTCCTCCTCCATCCGCAAAGAGGAAGAACAAGGCTCTGCAGCAAACTCGAGATTAGCTTGATAAGCTATCATAACTGCAGGCAACGACACACTCGTCTCGATGGAATCACTCGAAGGACTCGGTGAAGGAAGAATCCAAGGATCTCCCATATGAATTGTGCAAAAGGGCACCGATATCATAGACGTGGAAGCACCACCGAAACTAGATCCTACCATGAGGATGAGTGCAGAACAACTAAAGGTTCCCATAAGGGAAGGATACATTCCTACACCCACAATCCCAGTTTCCGGCTGGGAATGTTCAACTTTCGGAACCAAAGCTCCTGACGATGCAGTGACAGGCGGATTCTTGAATGCCATCTGATCAATCATGACAATCTTCCCATTATGTGGAAATCTTACAAAGCGAAACACGGAATACGCAATGGCTTGCATACTATAGATCCAATTCCTTCCCAGTAAGAGATTGTAGTCAAGGGGTGCATCAACCACCTCAACCTCTATCGCAATGGTCTTCCCTCCCAAACGGACTTTAAGAGAAGGAAGGATACCGTGCAGCCTAAACAATCTCCCATCAAAAGTAGTTAACATGGTCATATATTTTGACAACTCAGGAGAACCAAGACCCTTCCAACAAGACAAAGACATCACAGAAGCAGCAGCGCCCTCGTCAATCACAGTCCACTTGACGGTCATATTAAGACATTCTACATGTATCAAAAGGGACACATAGTAGGGCAAGCGAGGCTGATTTCCTGCGGTTTCAAATTTGATCATTGAGGAAGAATCATCACCATTCACACCAAGAGCGGAAAGCAAAGCCTTCCTTTTCAACGGACAACTCTGAAGCACCTCCAATGCAGACATCGCACAAGGAGTATGACCCAAGTCCTCGACAACTGAATAGTTATGGGTAGCTCGGGCATTTGGATTATGCCCCGAACGCTTAAGTACCCCCTTAGGAATGTGAGGTGTGGCTTTAGGTTTATCCGCAGGTTTCTCAATGTGAAAAGGAGTTCCTAGTGGATCAGGTTCTTTGCCTGGGCTGGGTTGCGACGAAGTATAATATTTCGCACGCGTCACAACTTTCGCGGCACGGACCATATTAATGCACCCACGACCACTAGTCTCAGGTGGATCATCATCACTAGATTGGTCCTGGGACTTCGATTTCATATTCTGGTTATGCGGTAAAGGGTTCGTTAACACAGCTGGGCCCTGTGCTATGAACTTTGAAGCTTCTTCCATCCTAGGGCACAAGTAAGTGAGGTGATCATCCTTACATAGCTTCCAAGGAAATTTAACCTTACGTTTAGTCTGCTTGTCCCCACCAGCATTTTTATTGTTCTTCCCATTATTATTGGCATTTCTGTTCTTATTTCCACCCCTTTTATTATTTTTACCCTTCTTACGATTCCGTTTGGGTTGCTGGTTACCCTTCTGGTCTGACGATTGCATAGCATGTACATTCGCCGTTTGGGCAGGCTGAGACGAAGCCGTAGCTTGTCCCGAGGTAGATTGGTTGATTGAAAACTGAGCTACTTGTTTCGCAACTGAACCTACAGGTTTCTTACTTGCACACCCCACAATTCCATCGGCATGTGGTCCAGGTTTGACCTTGGGATCAAAACTTGAACGAGGAGCATTGGGTATAATCTCATATAACAAACCAGACTGAGCATAGATCAAGTCTAGTTCCTGCTCCCTAAAGATTTCATGTTCCTCATTCTGCACTCCGGATGTGGAAACATCCTTCGCTATATACGGCAATAAATATTTGAGGAACCACTCAAGGAGGAACTCCGGCGATATAAAGGCTTTAATTAATCTCTTCCATCTACGCCACTCCTAAATATGATCAGAAATATGGGTGGCTTTATCTTGCCGAAATGTCGACAAGAGTTCAGTGCCAACATCATATCGCACTGGTAGCTGGAAGTGATTAAGGAAAGTCATCGCAAGGTTGTCGAACAAGGTAAAGGCACCCCTAGGTAACTCTATGTACCATTTCGCCCCAGGCCCTGTGAGGGTGCGTTGAAATAGTCTCAAGCGGACTGAGTCCTAATGCAATGAATTGGAAGAGCACCATAGGTGGAATGTCGTAACGTGTTCACTCGGATCCTCTCCTGGTTTGCCTTCGAATTTAGGTATATCCGAAGGAAGCTTGGTAGGGACAGCCGGCCAAGCCGGGTCATGAGCCACAGGATCATTTGTAAGTCTCGATAAGTCAGGTAAAATTGAGTGTCGCAAGGAAGGGGAGCTTAGAATGATGAGGTCTAGGGGCGGCTCCCTGGTTCATATAGGATTGATTACCACCATGACCTTGGCCATAGTGACCTCGTCCCGTATGACCCGTATAGGGTGATGCCCAAGCACCATAATGAGGTGGACCTTGACTAGTGGGAGCTACAAAGCCATAAGTAGGAGGATAAGCAGGTTGTGAATACCCGCCTCCATAAGGTGCAGAAACCTATCTATACTGCGTCCCATAATAGGATCCATAGGTCATCGCTTGCGATGGCCCATGAGACACTCCATAGGTAGGTACATACATTTCGGAAGTAGGAATATACATACCAGAAGTAGGGATATATGTCGATGAAGTAACAACTTGACCTCTAGATACATGAACATAACCTCCCGAAACCACGGGTGGTATGTAGGCTTGAGACACAATGGGTCTAGTAATCACAGTACGGATCTGACTCATAGCTACGTGCCGACTCGAAGGACCACGTGAGTAAGGTGGAGGGTTTTCATTTGAAGAACTTGAAAGCGAGGACGCAGGAATCTCGATAAGAAGATATGTGCTAGTGCCTATCGTCACTCGTCTGGAACCTAATATCACTGTGGGATCACTAACTCTAGACCTAGGAGGTATATAAGATGTAGCTTCCGCCGCTGGGATGGAAGGTGCAATGTGACTAGTACTCCCAAACCTCTCTGCAAGGTAAGGCATGGGATTGCCCCCAGGCATAGTGTTAGGGTCAAAGTCAGATTCGACATTAAATGCCAAATCATGCATAGGAAAACCAGTCGTACCATAACCACCGTAGCTAGTGCTGGCAGGTTCAAAGTGAGTCTCGGCATCTTCCAGCATTCCATACCGGTAATGTGTCAATGAGGGGTCAGGCCTAGAATGAATAGGTCTATCATGCATGGCTCCTATCTCAGAAATCATAGGTCCTAACTCGGTTAGGTCGGGTGAAGGATCATAATTAGGTGTAAAATCCCCATCGTCAACACGAATAGGAGGAGGAAGTGTGTTAGATGTATCCTCTGAATGATCTCACATGGTGTGTGAATCAATGTGTGATGTAGTCCGCCTGGACTATCTAGGTCCCTCTCCCAAAGGAGGAGGATCAGTAGAAGGCGGAAGTCCTGCTAAACGACGAGAACGGCGCTGAGCCACACCTGAATCCACAATGACTCAAAAAATAGCAAAGAATCTCTATTTACGTCAACCCTAGGCCAACTAGCGTGCATAGAGAAATCACTATCAAATCTAAAGCCAAAAGTAAGCAAACAAGGGCTGGATAAGTGAGCTCCCGAATGTGGCCAGTATGTCTCACCTAGGAGAGGCTTGAGAGGCCCTTGTCACCACAAGCGGAGGTTCGAAACCAATTATTGTGGCCCTCAGCTTCAACGCGTAAAGCGACTGTGCTGTCCGACCCCAACCTGGCCGGGACACATGCAGAATAACCTCTACATGTACCCCCTCGATATCCTAGGTAAGGTCACTAAGGTCACCTCAATATAATCAACGCTCAGGCAGACAGTCGTAGGCGGGATTGACCGTATGGGCAGGGTAGCTGAGCCCGAAACTCCCGAAAGAGCCCACAGATACTAATACAATCCTGGCTATATCGCCGGTGCTACACAGTTACCGACCAGGGGTTATCCCAATCAACAACCGCTCACACTGCCTAGTGCTTGACTCCCTTTTGAGAGGAGCTTCCTGAGAACTCCGGTTATACCAAGGATTTCACACACTCCCTGGACAGACACCTAGTTGTTGTTGTTTAGTGATCTTGGAGAATTGACTTACAATGAACTATTCCAAGATCCTAAAACCTAATCTTGTTGGTGCACCCTATAAAAGAAAAGAGTGTAATTCATTTTACTTAGTGTTGATTTTAGTTGGCTTTATTACTCAAAAATAGGATATGGTCGTGCAACTAATGGTGTTATGACGCAACAAGAAGTAAAATGCACACCTAACAATCAATGCAAATGCATTGTGTCCATGAAAATAGGGTATGCATACTACGTGTAATGCACAATTTCTTCTTCAAATGCTGAATGCAAATTTCCCTATATGAAGTCCTAACTATTACTCCAAAGCAAATCTAGATCTAGTGCAAGTACAATGCAAAGTGCAAAATGCAATGCATAATGAGAAGCAAATATTTTTGGATTTTTTGAAAATAAAGAGATACAAAAAGCAAAAGAATGATTCTACCCACCCCAGACTCTGTAAGCACACATAAACATCATTCCAGCAAAGCACTAAGGTAAAAGGACTCTAATGCACTAATCTCAAACAAAAAACCAAAGATGCCATGACAAGAACTTTCCGAAAAAAAAAAAATTAGGCTAAAAAAAACGTTTATGGTAAAAAACAGAGGTATTAACAGACTCAGGCAGTGCCAAAGGAGACTCAGCAACTATCATAACTCACCCAGCAATCCACTATCTTCCACAAAAAGGTAAAAGCCATGGTATACGCGACTGTGCGCAGTAAACCCGCGTGTATACGCGGAAATCCCAGAGGAAACCACGTGTATACGCGACTGTAAGCAATAAACCCGCGTACAGGAAGAAAAAGATGCACAAATCCAAGGCAAACAGACAGGCTGAGACTTAATTCACACCAATCAGGCTCTACCAGGCATACATGCCCCCATACCCAACACAGAAACAAGAGAGAGAGAGCAATTCAAATACATTGAATG
>LPNX010095074.1:0-140611 GCA_001517045.1 Pseudotsuga menziesii
TATATATATAAAGCAAAAATGACCAGTGCCTTAGAATGGAGTCAAATCAAAATGATCAATGTGCTTGCATGTGCTCAGAGTGAATGTTTTGCAATTGCATCTTGGTATGTTTTAAGTTAAAATTGAAGTATGAATTGATTAAATTAGGCTAAGGGGGGACTCCAGATATACTCGAGACTACTTGGAGTATGTCAAAAACAAAGCCTTCACGGCTACCCACAAGGAATATGTGGGATGAAATGGAGTCTCTTGGGCTATTGTTCGTAACGCACCCGTTAGGGTGTGACAGAGATTGATGCCCCGAGGTCACTTTTCAGAAGTTCCCGCTTCCTTTGCGTATTTTGCCACCGTAAAGGTTTGATCGAGGTGTTGGATTTTCACTTGATGGTTTGTCAATTGGGGAAGGTGAGTTCTAATTATGCTAGTCAACCAAGTGCTTTTGATACATCTTGATTGATTGGACGAACCGCAGCCAAGTGCAGAGCATACACACTGGAGTCTTGTAAATTTTAATAAGTTTTAAGCTGTGTATTCTTGTTTAAAAGAAAAGCCTCCAAGAACCTCTTTCGATCCAAGTGGATCTCAATCAGGGAATCGAGGAGGGGTTAATTTTAAAGTTGCTGATAAACAAATGATGAAAAAATAAAACAACTACACAATCTGGTTTTCTGATTGATCCTACCATGAATCTCTTTCCCCTTGCGGGTCACTCGGGAAATCATGGGGTAAGTATTATGATTACTTTTAAATGTAAGATATGGAGTATGGAATTGAAAACAAGATTAAGTATACTACCCTGCAAATCAGATCAATTCTAGTGAGAAATAAATAAGCAAAAAATGATGAAAATGGCACCGACGCGAATCCCCCCAGGGGGGATGGGGAATGGGATCGAAAGAGCCTATTCAAAGAATGATTTTATTACAGTGGTTACAATATCAAAGCACTGATAAATCAGAACTTTCTTGGTCCTTATACAGGATGAAACCAAGATCTTACAGTTATACAAAATTTTTAAGAATTTTGTGACAAAAGGGAGACCCCTGGGGGGATTTGAGCGCTCCCAAAAGCCACTTTGGACAGAAGCTTTCTTTCTTCTCTGTCAGACCTACTAAAGGACAGCGAGCATGTTAGAATAAAAAATTCCCAAAATCACTTTAAGAGTATGTTTGGGTCAGCCTACTTTATCTCAAAATAATGAAATTAAACTAGCTAAACCGACGAAAAAGGAACCAAGGAAAGCAAGCTTTCCTTGGGATCTTGGCTTGATGTTTGTGCAGCCAATTAAAATGTAGTGATATTGTAGAATATTAAAATTTATAGCAGTGAAAGGAAATCTAATGCACGTGATCTACAATTTTTCTTTCAAATTCATGTAGAAAGGACGATTTCCCTACAACTAGATCTGGGATGCTTATGATACTTTTTTAAGTGCAAGATCTAGGATATGAGCTATGAAATATTAGATCTATGTATATTTTACTTTGATGAGACAGATCCAAATGAAATCATAGCTATGAACTGAAAAGGTAACCGGGTAAAGTGTTGATTTTTTGTAGAAATGAGAAGAAGAGGAAAGAAGGTCGGATCGTTGCTTGAATGGAGCAAGCTGGAAGGAGGCCCTTTCATGGAGTGCTGAGGGATAGAGTCTTGAGATTATTGGATTTGAAAGGAGTCAATATAGATCCACATACTCATCCAGTCGGGGACCTGCAACTAAATAACACAAACCTGCACAAACCTCGTGAGATCTGGATATGGATGTATAAAGCAACAGAAATGAGAGATTATGCAGAAATAACCTTATTTAAGCATATAACTAATATTTTTGAGCATTCATCATATGGATAAACAGGATTAAATAATCTAGCTTTCCTAGTTTATACCCTTACTAGATTCAGCCGAATCCTTGAAGCCAGAACACGGAAACAACACAGGATTTGGCAAGAAGTTACAGCTACCACATCAGCAGCATAACACTGAGCATCCACACAATCAAAAGCACTGCACAGTATAGCCTCCAAAGCTTCTTTATTCACAAATAATGATCAAATACAGAGTTACAAAGGAAATCCCTTCAGTCCAACTCTAACTAGCTTGGAAGAGGGAGCCTCCAGCAGGATATATACAATTTGCAGGCCATATAGCCCAGGGGGGGCGCAATTACTCATGGAATCAAGTGAAATCAACTGATGGAGAGTTCATCAATGCACAACTGAAGCTGGACCGATCCTACTTGTCAACCGAGGGCCTGATCTAGCTGACACATCAACCCATACATTGACACATCGGCCCAAAACTCATCCAGATGAGCCAAAACATGTTGAGGAGAGAGGGAGGGCGAAATTCCCCATAAAGGATGCTCAAGATCAACTCTAGATCTGATCTGATCACCTCCTTCAGTCAAGGATTTGTCAGATCCAGTCAATCTGCTTCAGATCTGACTAATTTCAATCAAATCGGCTAAGAATCCACTGATTTATTGTTTTTGGATTTGCTCCATTATTCATCAATTTATTAATTAAAAAAATCAATAATTGATTTTTGGGGCTTTCTGACCCGAGTGATGGAAAATCACTCAAAACTAGGAAATAGCGGGTCCACGGGTTTACATGGTGCTCTTAGCTTGAAAATGAGCACCTACATGACTGAAACTGATTATTTGGCCCACTTTTATTACAGACTCAATTTTTCCAATTAAACTATTAAAAAATAGCCTAAGTTTTGGAAAAATTAAAATTTAATAAAAAAACACTGAAAAAACTAAAAAAATTGAAAAATTGAAAAACACCTAGGGGGACTTAGACATGTTCATATGACTCAAAAATTATGTCTAGCATGCTTACACATTGACACATAGACTCTAATAACCTCAATAGGCCTAAATGCCAAGCCGACCACCCCAGCTTTGGAGGTATGGAGTGAAAAACTCAGAAATTATCAGTCATTTATTCAACAACCAATAATAACCAAGGGAAAAAAAACCCTGGGCTGATCGGATTGAAAAATGAAGTCTAAGAGACCGAGTCTTTTACAGACACTATCATACTAGAACATTTATTACAATTCCCCCATGGGGTATGAACATGTGATATGATACAACAAGCACTTCCCAGAAGTACTTCCAAAGATCTCTTTGAAGTCCGAACAAGTCAACCCTGTCCGGTTCACCAAGATCACTTGATAAAAAACCACTAAGTACAACTTAGGTGGTAACAGATAGTGTTTGTAAAAGACTCAGTCTCTTAGACTTTATTTATCAATCCGATTATCCTAGGGTGTTTTTTCCCTTGGTTATTATTGGTTGTTGAATAAATGACTGATAATTTCTGAGTTTTTCAATCAATACCTCCAAAGTTGGGGTGGTCGGCTTGGCATTTAGGCCTATTGAGGTTATTAGAGTCTATGTATTAATGTATAAATATGATAGGAATCATGGTCAAGTCATATGAACATGTCTAAGTCCCCCTAGGTTTTTAATTTTTTTAATATTTTAAGTTTTTTAAATTTTAATTTTTCCATAAAACTTAGGCTATTTTTTAATAGTCTAATTGGAAAAATTGGTTTTGTAATAAAAGTGGGCTCAATAATCAGTTTCAGTCATGGGGATGCTCATTTTCAAGCTAAGAGCATCATGTAAACCTATAGACCCACTATTTCCAAGTTTTGAGCGATTTTCCATTACTGATTATTGATTATTTTAATTGATAAATTGATGAATAATGGAGCAAATCCAAAATCCTAGATCAATGGATTCTCAACCGATTTGATTGAAATCAGTCTCATCTACACCATATTAATAAGATATTGGTTAATCAGTCTCATTCTTGACTGAAGGAGCTAGTTAGGGCAGATCCAGAGTTGAACTTCAGCCTCCTTTATGGGGAATTTCGCCCTATCTCTCTCCTCCACACGTGTGGGCTCTTCTGGAAGCTCTGTGGTTGATGTGTCAGCTCAATAAGCCCTCTGATTGATAGTTAAACTCATTGGAAGCTCATTTCAGCTTCATATCATGCATTGATGGACTCTCCTTCAGCTGCAGTTGTCTATCTCCTTGGGATTTCTGCCCCCTCTAGGCTGGGGTTTCAATTTTTTGTATAAATAAAGCATGGTCGCCTCATTTCTGAGTTAGTGAGAGTTGGATTGAGGAGCTATTGCTGTTGTAATACCATGTAATATCTTTTTCTATTGGAATAAAGTGAAGCTTTGGAGGCCAAAATGGTGTAATGCTCTTACGTGTGTGGAATTAACATTCTCTTGCAGCTTTTGTTGTTACCGGTGTCTTTCTCTCAATTTCTGCATCTGAATCTTGTCTTGCTTGAATGATTCAGATGAATCAATAGGAGTATAGTTGGGGAAGTAATATTACTTGTTTTTCAATATCTCATAGCATATATGTTTGAAGATTCAGATTATACATGTTTAAATAAGTTTATTTGCATGTAATCCCTCTCTTTTTTCATATATCTCTATCCAGATCTCATAAGGTTTTTGTGCAGGATTGTTTGTTAGTTTTCAGGTAGTAGGGGTTGGATGAACTATGGATCTAGCTTGACTCCACTAGGAATCCTACTATTTTGTGAAGGCATTGTCCCTCGGCATTCCACTAACTAGTCTTTTTTGCAGATCCATTCGAGCAACAAGCGCTCTTCTTTTCCTCTTCCTCCAATTTTTTTAAAAATCAGTCTGGTTACTTGTTTTGTAGATTTAAAATTGTTTAGATCTATCAATTTCATAATTAATTTTACATATATCTTGCTTCCTTAAATCTCATAAACTATATCTCATTCATACAGAAATTTTACAAGCATTCTAGATCTAGTTTTAGGGAAAATTGTCATTTTTCAAGGCTGTGAAAGTAGATCGAAAGCTTGTTGAATGCATGGTTGTTTCCTTAGAATATAAAAATTTATATTCAGAAATTTAAGTACTTTATATTGGATTCCCCCAAATCAGGCCAAGATCCCAAGGAAATCTTTCTTTCCTTGGTTCTTTTTCCGCTTCTTTAAAAACTAATTTTAACTTAGAATTTTTGGGTAAAAAATTTGTTCATCCAAAAGTATTTTCAAAGTACTTTTGGGCATATTTAACTATAATAAGCGTGATGGTTTTTATCAGGTATAACAGAAAAGAGGAGGAGTTTCTGTTCGGAAAGCATTTTTGGAGGATTCGAAACCCCCGAGGGGGTCTTCGTGTTCCCAAAATTTCAAAATTTTGCAATTTGTAAATATTTGGTCTCATTCCATATAAGGAAAAAGTGGATTAATTTCAGTTTTATAATATTTTAATTGCTACTAATAAAAATAAAAATCTCTTCGAATAGGCTCTTTCACCATCCCCCCTGGGGGGATTCGCATCCATGTCATTTTTTACATTTTTTCATCTTTTTTCAATCTAGTGTAGTTCTAATCTGTAGGGGTAGTATAATTTGACTTATAATAATTTTCATATTCCATATCTGGTGGTTTCAAAGTAATTTTAATACTTACCCCATGAGCCTCCTTTTGAGCCGAAAGGTGAAGAAAGGGTCGTGGTAGTCTAATTAGAAAATTGTGGTTTGATTATTTGTTTATGCTTCATCTGCTATCATTAAATGTTTTAATAATCATAATAAAATCAAATCCTCCTTGATTCCCCGATTGAGGTCCACTTGGACCAAAAGAGGTTCCTGGAGGGTTTTCTTTTTAATAAGAACACCTCTTTTAAAATTTACTAAAAATAACAAAGACTCCAGTGTGTATGCTCTGTACTTGGTTGCAGTTCATTTGATCAGTGAAGATACATCAAAAGCACTTGATTGACTAGATTAATTAGTCTTCACCTCCAAAATTGACAAACCATTAGGCGAAAATCCAACGCCTCGAATGAACTGTAAACGATGGCAAAATACCCAAAGGAGTGGGAACAATTGGAAAGTGACCTCGAGGTTCCGATCTCTATCACACCCTGACAGGTACATTACGAACACAGTATCCAAGACTCCATTCCAGCCCACAAACACCTTGCGGGTAGCCATGAATGTTCACTTTGGACATACTCCAAGTACCCGTTGGGTATATTTGGAGTCCCCTTTTTCACCTAGTTTAATTCATTCACATTCCACATTAATTTAAAATCTACCAAGAGACATTTGCAAAAATTCTTTCAAGTGCATGAAAGCACATTATTTTCTCTGTTGACTCCATTTAAGGCACTGGTGATTTATTTGATCAATTATTTTGATTATATATATATTGAGTGTCATTACTGTGCTTATCTTCTTTAAATATTGCATCTTGTTATCTTTTGTTTCCACTTGTTAATTTCAAGAAACTCCTAAACAACTTAATCAATATAACACCATCAAACTAAGTAATTAGCCTTAGTAATTTAATAGGATCTACCCCCCTTGGCTTTGTTAGGAGTGAGCCTGAAAGGAGGAGTCAAGAACAAAGTGACAACCTTGACTCGAGACTTTTCCCCAAGGACACACCAAGTGGCTTGAATATTTCTTCTACGTAACCCAGGTGTGTGAAAGGCCACAACACTTTTTGGTGCCGTTGCCGAGGATAAATCTTTTTATTCCCGGAGCATGACTTTTGTTTTCTTCCTTTTTGTTTTTTCTTTGTTTGATGAATGCTTAGAGTAGATATTTAATTTTCATCTGGAGACTCCACTGAATTTTTTTAGTTTTTATTTTTACAAAGAAAAGAAAAAATAAATTTTTGTGAGAGTTCTTAAATGTATATTTTAATTCTCACATGGTGACTCCATTGAAGGGATAAAACCCTGTTATCTCATAAACTTGTGAAGTTTTGTTGTGTGTAGATGAGCCCATGCGACATATTAAAACCTTTAAAGTTCATCACTTGTCAACTCCACCTATTCAGTACACGGTTTAATGGTTATATCAAATGCATTCTATTAATTTTTGATATGGATGAAGTAAGAGAGCAGTGTGGTGCCCAGATAGCCGAACTTTTTCAGCCTATCGATTTCTCAAACATCCCGGGTTTTCCTAACTTTGGTCATGATGTGGGGGATGTATATAAATGGCTTCCAGTATTTCATGGAAATTATGGTGATTCAGCCATCTGGCATGCCAAATATTTCCTTCAGTTGATGGCTGACTCCAATCTGCTTTATGAAGACAATATGATGGAAATGTTTGCTACTACTTTTCAGGGTGAGGCCTTTTGTTGGTTCTCTCAGGGCCTTCCTAATAAATGTATAACCTCATTTTCAAGCTTCTTTTGGATGTTTTTAAAGTAGTGGCATGATTGTAGGGGTAGTATGAATGTTTTGAAAAAGTTCCTTGAAAAGATCTTTACCTTCTACCTATATGGGATAGAGTATCACATGGAAACATGTGATGGACCTTTTGCCATGATACAAAGTATTGAAGACTTGGAGTCACTTCTTGAACATTTAAGTGAAGAGGAGATCCATGATACTCCCATAAAAGAACATCCTAGTAGTTGTTCAAGAAAGGAAGCAATTAAGTAGCTTATTAAAGAATATGAGGTATCTCTCAATACACAACATGATTCTGAAAAGGGGAACATCCATGACAATCATGTTGAAGAGATTCACGAGGAGCCCATGATTGAACACATTTTTGAGGAATCTCCTCATGTCACCATAGCTGAAAACATTAAAGATTTGAGGTATTCTCAAGTTTGTTGCAATGCTAATAATTTTCCAAAAAGAAGTCATGAGGAAACCATTACTGAGATTGACACTTATGAAGAAATTTATGATGTGTAATGATGAAACTCCTCTATGTTCATCACTTAGGGATGGAGTTTTGGAAAGATTAAATTCTTGTAATATCTTTGAAACCAAACCTTTGAAGGATGATTATTATGAACATGAGGAGGGTAATTATATCTTAGTATGTGATACCAACAAGGAAGACATGGATAGGCAGGAGCATGATGCCATGGATGAAGAGTCCCCCACATATGACATGGATGGGAGTGATGACTATTGGAATTTTATAGATAATACAACTTGTGAAAATCTTATTGAGAATCCCATCCATGATATTTCGAGCAAGGGGAGTGTCTATTCAAAAATTTGTGAAAGTCCAATCTACGATACGTCTATAGAGGGGAGCATGGATACCTGGAAAAATATTAGTATGGAAGAGGAGCATTCAAAATTTTCACATGATCATCCAGAGTCATATCATGCAGAGCCACACAAAGGTATCAACAATGAAGATATTGAGAAGCAGTATTGTGAAAATTCAGATGTGATGCAGTCAATGGAATATTAGTCTCAGCCATCTTCTTCACATATAGAGGTTCCTTATGATTTGGAGCAGCTTGGTGCTTATACAATGAGTTATCATTCGATAATCCTTGATGATCAGTATGATGATATAGTTAGTCTGCCTGATCATGCTGATTGGTATATCAGTCTTATCCAGTCATGGATAGAAGCAGCCTACATGAGCACATACTAGTTTCGAAAGAATTTTTATGACATTATTCATGCCTATGATTTCCCATCCAACCCGCCCATTCCGGGTCGTCACGCAGGTTTGCATTTTCTGAATAAAGTATCCTTACTTTGGCTGGTAACCAAAGACACAATTTTTTTTTATGTTAATAAAATGCTTAGGTGGTTACATTGGATTTATGATTACACTTAACCCTTTTTATATCCTGTTTAGAGTAGGAAAATAAGCTCCTTGAAAAAGGGAATTTACTTTCTGTATTTTTGTTTTGTACTTAGCTATAATAAAACTTTTTTTTCATTAGTTAGTTACATTTATTTTGTTTAAATAAATAAGCTTAATGGTTCATTTGGTTTTTATATAAAGCTTGTGCTGCTGAGGTTTTCTTGTCAAGTTGAGATGTTTTTATAGGGTGTATAAACTAGAGATTCTGGTGTTCTCGTATCCTCTCCTTGGCCTATGACCAAATCAAGCACATGTCCCATAGTTGGAGCTAGATGTTACCACCTAAGTTTTACTTAGTGGTTTTTATCAAGTGAGCCTGGTGAACCGGACAAAGATGATTTGTTCGGACTTCAGAAGACCTTCAAAATTGCTTCTGGGAAGTGATTGGTGTACTATATCACATGTTCATACCCCATAGGGGAGTTGTAATAAGATGTTCTAGCATGATATTGTTTGTAAAAGACTCGGTCTCTTAGAATTTATTTTTCAATCCGATCAGCCCAAGGTGTTTTTTCCCTTGGTTATTATTGGTTGTTGAATAAACGACTGATAATTTCTAAGTTTTTCACTCAATACCTCCAAAGTTGGGGTGGTCGGTTTGGAATTTAGGCCTATTGAGGTTATTAGAGTATATGTGTCAATGTATAAACATGCTAGGCATAATGGTTGAGTCATATGAACATGTCTAAGTTCCCCTAGGTTTTTAATTTTTTAATATTTTAAGTTTTTAAAATTTTAATTTTTCCATAAAACTTAGGCTATTTTTAATAGTCTAATTGGAAAAGTTGGTTTTGTAATAAAAGTGGGCTCAATAATCAGTTTCAATCATGGGGGTGCTCATTTTCAAGCTAAGAACACCATGTAAACCTATAGACCCACTATTTCCAAGTTTTGAGTGATTTTCCATCGCTCAGGTCAGAAAGCTCCAAAAAATAAATTATTGATTATTTTCATTGATAAATTGATGAATAATGGAGCAAATCCAAAATCCTAGATCAATGGATTCTCAACCGATTTGATTGAAATTAGTCTCATTGGCACCAGATTAACCAGAGATTACAATTCCTTGATTGAAGGAGCTAATCAGGACAGATCCAGAGTTGAACTTCAACCTCCTTTATGGGGAATCACACCCCCTCTCTCTCCTCCACACAAGTGGGCTCTTTTGGAAGCTTTGTGGTTGATGATTCAGTCAGCAGGTTGATGTGTCACTCAATCAACCATCTGATTGACATTTAGACTAAATGGAAGCTCAGTTTAGCTTTAGATCAGGCATTGATGGACTCTCCTTCAGCTGTAGTTGTCTATCTCCTTGGGATTTGCGCCCCCTCTGGGATGGGGTTTCAATTTTTTGTATAAATAAAGCCTGGCTGCCTCCTTTCTGAGTTAGTGAGAGTTGGATTAAGGAGCTATTTCTGTTGTAATACTGTGTAATATCTTTTTCTATTGGAATAAAGTGAATATTTGGAGGCCAAAATAGTGTAATGCTCTTATGTGTGTGGAATTAACACTGTCTTGCAGCTTTTGTTGTTACCAGTGTCTTTCTCTCAATTTCTGCATCTGAATCTTGTCTGGCTTGAATGATTCAGCTGAATCAATAGGAGTATAGTTGGGCAAGTAAGATTACTTGTTTTTCAATATCTCATAGCATATATGTTTGAATATTCAGATTATACATGTTTAACTACGTTTATTTGTATGTAATCCCTCTCTTTTTTCATATATCTCTATATATCCACATCTCATAAGGTTTTTGTGTAGGATTGTTTGTTAGTTTTCAGGTAGCAGGGTTTGGACGAACTGTGGATCTAGATTGAATCCACTGGGCATACGACTATTTTGTGAATGCATTGTCCCTCGGCATTCCACTAACTAGTCTTTTTTTGCAGATCCATTCCATCAACAAGCGCTCTTCTTTTCCTCTTCCTCCATTTTTTTTAAATCAGTACGGTTACTTGTTTTGAAGCTTTAAAATTGTTTAGATATATCAATTTCAGAATTCATTTTACATATATATTTCTGCCTTAAATCTCATAAACTAGATCTCATTCCTAAATAAATTTTACAAGTATTCTAGATCTAGTTTTAGGGAAAATTGTCATTTTTCAAGGCTGTGAAAGTAGATCGAAATTTTGTTGAATACATGGTTGTTTCCTTAGAATATAAAAATTTATATTCATAAATTTAAGTGCTTCATATTGGCTGCCCAAAAATCAGGCCAAGATCCCAAGGAAAGCTTGCTTTCCTTGGTTCTTTTTTCGCTTCTTTAAAAACTAGTTTTGACTTAGAATTTTTGGGTAAAAAGTGTGTTCATCCAAAATTACTTTCAAAGTACTTTTGGATATATTTAAATGTGAAAATATTTCTTTTTTTTATCAGGTATAACAGAAAAGAGGAGGAGGTTCTTTCCAGAAAGCATTTTTGGACAATTCGAAACCCCCACAGGGGGTCTTTGTCTTCCCAAAATTTCAAAATTTCGCAATTTGTAAACCTTTGGTATCATTCCATAATTTATGTTTGCTGATATTGGAATTTATTCTAATAAAAAGAAAAATCTCTTCAGATAGGCTCTTTCGAGCCTATTCACCATCCCCCCTCGGGGGGATTTGCGTCTGTGTCATTTTTTACATTTTTTCATCTTTTTTCAATCTAGTGTAGTTCTAATCTATAGGGGTAGTATAATTTGACTTATAATCATTGTCATAGTCCATATCTAGTGGTTTCAAAGTAATTTTAATAATCACCCCACGAGCCTCTTTTTGAGCCGAAAGGTGAAGAAAGGGTCGTGGTAGTCTAATTAGAAAATTATGGTTTGCTTATTTGTTTATGCTTCATATGATATCATTAATTNATCCCCCCACGAGCCTCTTTTTGAGCCGAAAGGTGAAGAAAGGGTCGTGGTAGTCTAATTAGAAAATTATGGTTTGCTTATTTGTTTATGCTTCATATGATATCATTAATTGTTTTAATAATCATAATAAAATCAACCCCTCCTTGATTCCCCAATTGAGGTCCGCTTGGACCAAAAGAGGTTCTTGGAGGGTTTTCTTTTTAATAAGAACACCTCTTTTAAAATTTACTAAAAATAACAAAGACCCCAGTGTGTATGCTCTGTACTTGAATGTGGTTCATCTGATTAGTCAAGCTGCATCAAAATCAATTGAGTGACTATATTAATTATTCTTCACCTCTGAAATTGACAAACCATCAGGCGGAAATACAACGCCTCAAACGACCTGTAAACGGTGGCAAAATACCCAAAGGAGTGGGAACAACTGGAAAGTGACCTTGAGGTGCCGATCTCTATCACACCCTGATGGGTACATTATGAACACAATCTCTGAGACTCTGCTCTAGCCCACAAAAACCTTGTGGGTAGCCGTGAAAGTTCACTTTGGACATACTCCAAGTACCCCTCGGGTATATCTAGAGTCCCTCTTTTCACCTAGTTTAATTTATTCACATTCCACATTAATTTAAAATCTACCAAGAGACATTTGCAAAATATTCTTTCAAGTGCATGAAAGCACATTATTTTCTCTTTTGACTCCATTTAAGGCACTGGTGATTTATTTGATCAATTCTTTCGATTATATATATATTGAGTGTCATTACTGTGCTTATCTGCTTTAAATCTTGCATCTTGTTATCTTTTGTTTCCACTAGTTAATTTCAAAAAACTCCTAAACAACTTAATCAATATAACACCATCACACTAATTAATTATCCTTAGTAATTTAATAGGGTCTACCCCCCTTGGCTTCGTTAGGAGTTAGCCTAAATGGAGGATTCAAGAATAAGGTGACAACCTTGACTCGAGACTTTCCCCCAAGGACACACCGAGTGGATTGAATATTTCTACCACGTAACCTAGGTGCGTGAAAGGTGGCAACATGGTGCCCTTGGTAAAAAGTGAAAAAGAGAAGCTTCACGAAGCTTCGAGATCAAAAGCTTCATGGCAGGCCTTATCCCTATTCACTCTGGTCAGTTGAGCTCGAGAACCATGCTTTGGGGATCTCATGTCCACCTCACCCGCCAAAATCTCAACCGTCTCTATCGATTTGAGGCCTATATAAATAGGCTCATACCCCATGGTTGAGGAGAGAGCAAAGTCATGCTACCATTTTGACATTCTGGCCTAATCCATCAAGAGTGAGCATAGAAGAGCAAGTTGGAGCTATCGGGGATAAGACATCGGTTTTGTGAAGGAGTACATTAAACACTAAGGCACAGGTTGTAACTCTTCACCATTCATTAATGCAAATTTTATTTTCTTCCCATATAACTTGTCTTGTATAATCTCACATGTTTATTATTGGATTCCTTAGTCACCAATATAGATCTATAGATAATACTTTGGTACTTTGATATTTTGTGTTTGATGTGTGTTTGCAGGTATCTTCTCAGAGATATTTTGAAATAGATGAAGGACCACATCAATCTCTAAATATTGTATTCCAGGTGTCTGTAGTTTCTAGGATAATTTTATCAACCTTGTTGTAACTCATTTGTTCTGGATTTGAACCATTCAGACCAGAGGAACAACTTTTGTCTGCAGAAGGTGCAAATTTCCTAACAACAGATAGGGTAGCGCACCAAGGCTAGTATTTCATAAATGAGGGAACTAGTATGTTATAATGATCAACTAGGATAGCCTCAACTGTTAGAATGATCAAGCATGAGCACCTCAACTATCAGTAAATGATCAATATTCCTAAGTCTACACCATAGAACATAGCATAAAAGAAAATGAAATGTGCCAAAGGTATATGATCATGGTAATAAGGTGGAATATAGCTCTAAAAAACCCCTTAAGTCTAACTTAGTACATCTTAACCAAAATATTATTGAGGCCTTGGAAACTAAGGCTCAAGTCACCTCATACAATAGAAATTTTATTTGTCCATAAATACCAAGGTAAGGAGGAAAACCACATGGGAACAAAACCTCCCCTAAAAAATGGACATGGAGCCAAAAATATTAAATTGAATGGAATCCATCACCATGTATCACCCAATCCAAGAAGGGATCTCAAATAGGTGAATGTCTTCTTTGTGAATCTCTTGCTGAAAATGTTAGCAATTTGCTCTGCAGATGGGAAATACTGCAAGGATATTACTTGATCATGCACCAAGCTCTAGATGTAGTGCATGCGTATCTCAATGTGTTTGGTCCTATGTATTTGTAGTGGAAATATTTATTTCACTTTGATTGTTACACCAAATTATTGTGGGTGAATCAAATGCAACTCCAAGTTCCTAAAGAATACCTTGCAACCACACATTGTGTAGTTGTGTTTATTTCTCCTCTGTACTCGACCTTAGATAAAGAGAGGGACATGGTGTATTTTTTCTTGATTGACTAGTATATGGGACCACATGCAAGTATGAATACATAACCTGAAGTGGAATTCCTATCATTGGGATCTTTAGCCCAATCAAAATAAGAAAATCCAACTAGTTCTAGTGGAGAACCAACTACATAGTGTACCCCGAAGTGTTTGCTATTCCTTGCACATAGTGTAGGATCCTCTTAACTTCCTTCCAATATTTATCATGAGGCTGCTGCATATATCTATATATATCACCTATAATATATTCCAAATTTGGTCGAGAGTGTGTAAGATATAGTAGACTCCCAACTAGCTGTCTGTGCAGTAAGCTGTCCACTAATAAAGATGCACCAAATTCACCTAGTTTTATACTTGAAAGGAATGGGCACTTGGATGGATTCAATTCAAATATTTTAAAATTCAATAACAGGTATGCAATATACTTTTGTTGGCTTACCTTGATCCCTGCTTCATATTTCTCAATTTACAATCCAAGAAATTGCTTCAACAATCCAAGATCAGTCATGGAGAATTCACTGTGCAAAGAAGACTTAATCAATCCAATTTATTTATTGCAGATACCGGTAATCAAAATATCATCTTTCAAATCCAAGAAAGATCATAAAATTGTCCATCTCGGCATACCAAGCCCTGGGGGCTTGCTTGAGGCCATAGAGAGACTTATTTAACTTGCATACATGTGAAGTATCCTCAATGAAACCTTCAGGTTGCTGCATGTAGATATCCTCTTTAATTTCACCATGAATAAATGTACTCTTCATATCCATGTGGTGAACCTACCAGTGCTAAGATGCAACAATGGCTAAAACTAGCTTGATAGAGTCCATCTTTGCAAACGGTGCAAATTTATTTGTATAGTCCACTCCTTGGACTTGAAAGAAGAATTTGGAAAACAACCTGGAATTATACTTTATATCTAAACCATCAGCAGAAACGTTGGTCCTATAGACTCACTTGGATTGCACTAGTTTCCACTTGGAGGGCAAGGGAACCAATTCCCAAGTCTCATTTTCTTGTAATGAGTTGAACTCTTCTTGAATGGATGTTTGCCATATTTTTTCAATAATGCTTCCTGATATGTTTGAGGATAATATCCAACCATCATGAAGTATTTATCAACAAGATTCACTTCACATGCGGAGAAAGCAGTGCCAAATTGAGATATAGTCTTCATAGGATCTAGTGGATTACCATCTAGATTTCCAGCAGCTTCAAGAGTTTTCTCATCCCACTTGGGATAAATGGGTGAATCATGGTATGAATTCATGTCATCATCATTTTCAGCAATATCAGAACCATAAAAATCAGAAAGAGATTCATCACTTACATCATGATGGAGTGGAGGCTGTGAGCATTCCCCATGAGCGAGTTCGACCTCTTGCATGAGCTCCTCTTTGAATTGTACACTCATTTTTATGAATGTCTTCTGAGACAAGGGATCAAAGAGATTATATCCATTTTCATATTCATAATATCCAACCATTATTGACTCCTTTATTTGAGGTTGCAAGGCTTTTATTTTCTCTAGAGAAATCCTAGCCCAAGCCTTTGAGCCAAAGACCCTGAAATGTGAAACACTTGGCTTGTGACCAAACCAAGCCTCATATGGTGTTTTTCCATCCAAATATTTGTGAGGAGTTATATTTTGGATGTATGCATCATAGTTAATGGCTTTAACCCATAGCTTAGGATTAAAATCCTTTGCTTCAATCATACAAGTTGCCATCTCCTTGAGAGCCCTGTTCTTGCGCTCTGCAACACCATTTTGCTGTGGCGTGTAGGGAATTGAATGGTGAATTTTGATGCCAAATTATTCACAAAGATGCTACAAAATATTTTTTACATACTCCTTTCCATTGTTAGTCCTAGGGACCTTGATCTTGTTCCCACATGCATTCTCAACCAGGGCTTTCCAAACTTTGAGTCTCAAAGACTTTAGATTTTAGTTTGAGGAAATATACCCAATAATACCTTGAGAAATCATCTATAAAAGTAAACACATACCTTGATCCCTCATAACAGTGTGTGGGAAGAGGCCCAATGATGTTTGAATGAACCAAATCAAGCACTTGGAAAACTCTCGTTGATTTCCATTTCTCATAGTTGCGCTTTGCATGCTTTCCCACTACACATCCTTTGCATGTGCCATTTGAGAACTTCATAGAAGGAAGCCCTTCCACCATGCATTCTTTGTTCAATGCCTAGAGGTATTTGTATTTGAGAAGGCCATATCTCTCATGCCACAACCTGCTTGTCTCATTGGAATGTGAGAGAAGTGCATTCCCTCTAGAGTACAGAAGAAAATGGGAGAATTTGTACATTCTTGCATTATGATCAACAAACCCCAATGCCACCACCTTGTTTGTAGAGATTTATACTATATCACTGTGTCAAGAGTAAATGCTACTCTCTTGGTTTCACCAGTGTGAGTCATTTGTTACATTGAGAGTAGGTTCTTTGCCAAATCAGGTACAAACAAAAAATTATTGAAGTACCCATCATCAAGATCAATCCTGCCAATCCATTTGGCTTGGATCTCTAAATAATCACCCATGTGAATGGATGGACCATTATTAGAATACATGGATGAGATGAAGTGTTATATGGAGGCCATATTCCTGGAAGCTCCAGAATCTATGATGAAGGAAGAAGGGTCTAAAGAACAAGTAACCAAAGCATGGCACTTTTCTTTGTGTTTGAGCCTGAACCACCATATTTTTTCCTTGTGCCCTCAGGCAGTGGGATCTGTTGTTCTTATCAAGCAGATGCACCATCATGTATATGGAATTATCCATACATGCACTCTTTGGATTCCACCCCTTGTGACAATAGGTGCATTTGGTCTTGTCTTTCTTCTTCTTGTCCTTGTCCTTGCAAGGATTCGAACCCCCATCTGAAGATTTGGGTTTCTCCAGCTTCTTCTTGTCTTGCTGCTCAGAATCCTTGGCTTTCTTCTTAACTTTGGATGGATTCAAAACTCCTACAACAAGGGATTGATCCTTACTAGATTTGATGGTGCCCATTTTCACTATCTTTTCTTACTCTTGAGTCAATGACTCCATGAAGTTATCCAGTGAAGGAATGCGCTAGTTTTGAGCTGTGATCTTGCTAGAGTGGAATGCTGACAAAAAAATTGAGTAGTATGGACCTAGATTTGACAGTATGGGAAATATGAGCTCCTCCTCCTTATTTTCTATGCCACACTATTTCATCTGAATCACCAAGGATTTGAACTTGGTGAAGAAGTCCTGAATTGTCTCAAAGTGAGCTAGAATAAGTGAGATTAGCTCATTTTTGAGCTGGTGACCTCTCATCTCATCAGTATTCCTGAACAATGTCTCAATATTGAGCCATAATTTGTTGGGAGTTGATAGTATGTCTACATGGAAGAGTAATTCTCTCGAAATTCTAAGCAAAATAATTCCAAACGCTTCATCAAGCCTGTTGAAGAACTTCAATTTCTCCACAACAGAGTTTGGTTTGACCTCAGTCCCCATGGTGACCTTGTACAGGAATTTTGACCTCAAATAGATCACCAATTAAAACCTCCATTTGAAATAGTTGAATGGGGTCAGTAATACATGGGTCTACTCCATTTGTGTTTGCACTATTGGTGACAAACTGTTGATTGTACCCGTAATGCAAACACTCGAATCTATTTGGAAAATCCATGAAAAAGAAACTCAAACACTATGGATTTGATTTTCATACCCAAAGAGCTCTGATACAATGTGAGAATTGATTTACAGTAGGATCTAAGAGCCAAGGATATTTTCACAATTCGATATTACACACAAACTATGCGCAAAACAGTATAAAGAGTGAAAATAAAATACACAAATGTAGTTAATAAATGATATTATTATGACTTTCCAACATGTAACTATGTGTAGATCATGTATATATTACAATAGGGAAAAATTGTGAGGGCTTGGAGGCCATCTGGATGCATACACGTGTCATACCATGATTTGACCCTCAAACCCCCCTAGGTGGACCAATCAGCTTCCTAATCATCCCAAATGGAAAGAATGTAAGTGTGAACATGGGTGAGGCATGATGGAACATAAATCAAGGCATTTTAGGTGTGGGTGAGCATATGGGTGAGTGGGAGTGGCTCTAGGAGGCAATAAATTCCCAAGGAAGGCCAATAACCACCACAAACATGCACTATCTCCTAAGGTCAAACATATTCCCTAAATCTAGGGATGGGAGAGCACATCAAGGATGATCTGTCATCAATGAGGGTTCTAGTCTATCAGAATGAACAACTAGGAGCACCTCAACTATCAAAATGATCAACCAGGAGCGCCTCAACTATCAGTAAATGATCAATATGCCTAATTCTAGACCATAGAACATAATATAGAATCAAATGAAACATGCTTAAGGTATATGATCATGGTAATAAGGTGTATTATCGATCTAGCAAACAAGATAAACATTAATAATTATAAAAACAACAAGATAAACATTAGAAATAAAAACAAGAAGATACACATTAAAAATATTAATAATAACAACAAGATAAACACAAGGAGATAAACATTAAAAATAATAATAATAATAAAATAAGATAAACATTAGAAATAACGATAATAAAATAAAATAAAATAAATATGGGCAAGAAAATAGAGCAGGCTGGTTACTATAAAAGAAAGAAGGAAAGAGATTGAGACATGCTTTCCTTACGAATAATTTTTAGAGGCAACTTGGGTTGTGGATCTTGTCTAGGTGACTGTTGGAGAGTGTCTTAGTGGTTCACTATGATACAAGCGGGGTTGAGAGCCCCCCTCAATAGAGAACTTGGTATCATAGTTCTTTGGACAACAGAGTATCAACATCCTCGTCATAGCTTGGGAGTCCCAAAGGAAGAAGAGTACTCTAGGGTATGGTAGGGAGGAAACTAGTGGATCAATATGGATTGGCAATTTTGAAGATTAGTATTGTGGTGGATTTAGATGCAATACCAACCTCCAGATTCATCCTCAACCTTCAACAACTACTGATTTGAAAGGTATTTATAGTCATTGTTTTTATGATTAATTGTGCATTAGAATAAAATTGGATTAATTTTTAATTTTGAAAGTTTAGATCAGTTGGTGATATGAAAAGGTTCTATAGATATATTATCTGTTTTATGTGTTAAAAAATTGGTAGATTACATTTCATATATTTTTTTTGTGATTTATATATGTAGGGGAATTATATACCCCTCCAGGTAGAGCAAACATTATCCTGACATTCTCGGCATCAATATGACATATAACCTTATTTTCATTGGTTTATTTATGTTTCTTTGGCTTGGTAAATAATATGTAGAGCACCACACAAGAAATTAAGGAAAATTTACCACGAGAGGGAAAACTAAGCACAGTAGGTTAGTCTTCCATAACTGGTTGGGGTCCCAGTATGTGGCTTGTTTATACCAGGATTCCACCAGGGTATGAATTATGTTTGGCTTGGAAATTTCTAGATCCCTAATATTAGCTTGGTGGTCGAAAATGGATGTATTTTTTGTTGCAGTGGAATTGGGGGAAATTTCAAAGGTTGATTGGGCCATTTTAATGGTGAAATTTATTTGGTTATGTATAATTTGGATAAATAGAAGATTAGGGTAAATTTTTTTAACTATTTTATAGTGAAAATTTAACAAAGGGAAGTTTGGACTGGTTTACCCAGTTATATGAAGTGGATGCCAACTTCCGCTTGGGCAGCTGAGCTGGTTGCTTAGTGGTTGTACTGGTTTCTTAAGATCTCTAGTTCATAGGTGTTTGAAGGGTGCACAAAAAACAATGACTTGTGAAACAAACAATAAATCACTTTTAACGGGCCTCAAGTTTGGGATAGACACTTAATTAAATATTATTTGTGATCCGAATTTTATGGGGAATATAGTCTAAATTCGTATGTATAAGTCATAAAAGCATTAAATGGGGAGGCCACTCTCTCCCATCCATAGTAGTTGGTATCCCATGGTTTTGTTCCATGGCATGGATTCAAAGCACATTGCCCATGATATTTGATAGAGCATGCTTTTGTTCCATGGTATGGATTCAAGGCACATTGTAAGGATATTATATAAAGGATTTATGCCTTCTCAATAAAGAAATATATTAATTATGGATTCTCTCTCTCTCTCTCTCTCTCTCTCTATTTATTTATTGTTGGGTTATTGGTTTTGAGTGTCTTTCTTGGCATAGTTTGAGAGGTGAGGATCAAAGAACACTCTTTGAGCCTCACCCCTCCATGCTTTATATTTATTCTGTGTTTCTCTATGGATCAAATGTTAAAAATTTTGCAACTTTAATCTCCTCCTCTCTCTTGGAATTCAAGCATCCCTGGCCCTATCCCCCAAGATCCAGATCAATGGTATCATTGTTGTTAGGAATTCACAGTCAGTGCAGACACTGCTTGTTTCTCTGTAAAGTAAATAAAAAATACAGAACAAAAATCCACAACAACATATCCTTCCATTAAACAATAAAATTAACTAACATGAAATACAATATACCTCAACCTTGGATGTCTTGTATTTCTCCAAAAGTACCTTCAATGGATCAGTACCTGCAAGGAAAATCAAAAGACAACAAACATTATGAGAGCATCATGATAGATTGACTATTCATATTAGTGATCATAGAATCTAATAATATTTGATTAAAATCAATACATCAAATATAGGAAAGGGAAATGTCTTTGTATTAATTATGGATGAGAAACAAGTACAACCAAAAATCCCTGATGTCGATGGCTTCGATCTCAACAAGAATGTCTACAATATTCTGATAACTATGAAGACCTCTCCAACCATAAGCTAACTCTAATTTTCCTCTGATTTAGACTTCAAACTAACAACATAAGGGTTGTCACATGCCCCAATTTTGCAAAAATAATATTATCTTATTTGATTTTATTTAAAGACAATATGTTAAATTTTATGCTAAGTTGTAATTGATGACTCAGCAGAGTCAAGGATATTGAATGTAATTCTGAATATTTTAATTATAAATAAATAAAAGTGGAGACAACAGCTTAGGAGAGCTCTTAAAAGAGTGTTAATGGTCAAATTGGTGGAGGAGAATGGGTGGAAAGCAAACAGACATGTGGCAGCATCTTCAAACCACTTCCAATTGTTACAGGTGGAAACCTCCCTACATTTGGGGTCATGATCCCCCAAGAAAGTGGGATCAGAGCAGGTGGCTCAATTAATGACAACTGACCCAAAAGACCTAAGTAATATTTATAAAAATGCCCATTGAAGAGAGCTGAGGCTGCTTATTCTAGGGAAGTAATAATTCAGGTGAATGTACTTCAGAGAAATTCAATGGCAATGGAATTTGTGGAAAGAGTTTGAGTGGTTAACTGCTAAGTGATCTAGTACAGCTTTTTAGCTGGAGGATATTACTATTAAGTGCAGAGTGATTATTGAGTCATTGGACTAGTCTATTGTTTGCTTTATCCACCAGTTTTCAGCCAAGGAGACTAGGAACAGGATCGGGGGTCCTGAGGAAGCATTGTTTGAACACTCTCCAGGAGTTGGTAGGGAGGAATGGCCTCCTAACAATGTTGTTGTCTAGCTTAATCAGGTTCTACAATCTTTTTTTTTACTGTTTTAGATGGTTAAATATGGATCTGATTGCTAAATGAATGTTAAGTATTTAGTTGTAAATTGTTAAGAGTTAGTAATCTTTTTGGATTAGTGAAGGAATGAATATGAATAGATGAAAATAATTCTAATCTGTGTTTTTCCACATCTGGAAGGACCAGACCGTACTCCAGCATAGACAAAGTATTTAAAGTAGATGAAGGAAATGATAAGAGATTGGAAAGATTAGATATGTTATGCATTTTACAATAGCAAGTAATTTATTTATGTATGTATATTATTATCAGAAAAGTACAATAACCTGTTTATCTATGTTTATTGTTTAACAAGCTTACTTATGTAATTATACTGGAAAATAAATAGCAATAACTCATTACAGGTAGAAGGATGATCATATTAATAGAATATCCTAGTAAATAATATGTTCTGTTTATACACAGTACATTATCTTTTCATTGAAATTAAAATGTGCAGGAGGATAAACTGTGTTATGTTATATATGTATTTTCTTTGTGTTTAATTATTAACTAGAGGCATATGCAGTAGAAGAAACATAGTTAAACTAATTTGTTTACATTCAGTTCAATAAAGGTATAAACTATTAAGTATATAGTTTATTTACTAATATTAATAAACCAAGATTAACAGTTACTATTAACAGAGGAAAGTAATATGAAAAAATTTATTTTATTAAGAAGAAACTTATTTAAAAATATCTATGTTTATCTATCAAATTGTTTTTGTCATTTCAGTAGAAAAGAACAAGAAGAATACAATAATAACCAGAATGAAAATAAATGTATATTTATGAAAAGAACTGTTCCATAATAGGTTTATACCTATAAGAGTATCTACAGGGTCCAAACCCTATATTAAATTTATTGTTTAGAACATAAACTTTTAAACTGTAATTCTATTATTTGGACCATTATTCAATAAACAAATAAACTATCAAAGACTAGTGACAATCCTTATTGCCACATATGTACTTATGCAATTAAAAAGATATTCGCCACACATCTGTAATAACATTAACTAAAAACAAGATTAAAACAAGTAATAGAACCTATTTAATTAAAATTAAAGGATTAGGTAAACAAGGGTTTCATTAAGGAAACCCTAGCTCTTATTCCTGAGCAAACAAATATTTATTACAAATTACTCTAAGCAAGAGTTACAGTTATGGATTAAATAAATAACTACATTATATCACAAAAACACAATAAATAGTAAATTTATTTATTCACAGTCGAAAAGGGTAGAAACCCTATTTAAACAGAGTCACCAAACAATATACTGCAGAAAACGAGTCTAAGCTTGAAGACAAACTGTCTTAAAAACCCATTACATTACTTTAACAAGCCAGAAGGTTGAACCTTAAAACCAAATACAACACCCAGCTCACGAACAAGGATACCCATCGATGAAGCGAGGGTTGTAAACAATATAAAAACCAACATTAACTTATAAAAAGAAATTGTAGAGACAATGGCGAAGCTGGAGAAGTATCCAAGCTCAGAAGTTCCCCCAACTAACTACCCCGTTACAAGTAAGGGAAGAACCAGTTCATTGAAAACCAGGGCTTACCCGTTTCAAAGCTAAGAGCCACGAAGATAGCTAGCAATATCACCTTCACTATTCGCAAAGAGAAGTTACAGGTCCTGCAAGTGCATAGCACGGTACATTAGTTTTGAAATTTCTTTTCTTATAAAAACGTACTGTAAATACGAATTTAAATTGGGTAATGTTATTTTGAATACAAAATTGAATATATACCTGATTAAAGAAAACAAACAGTTTAGTATTGAGACTGTCACCAACAACAAGGCATGAATACGAAGCTCCAAGCCCTACAACGATAGTGAAGGAGCACACTAACAGCAGTAGAGACACAACTTTGCACAGAAGTGGCAGGCCACAAAAGAAAGGCAAAATGAAGTCACACATAGACCACATGGAAGTGCAAATCAACAAGCAACGAACCCTTGTAGAGTAAAGACCCACAGTACAAAGAAAGGGAACAAGACCGAGTATTGGAGGCTGAAGCAACATTAATCGAGACTTGGAGCACAACTAGAACCAGAAAGGTCTCATGGCCGCCATGAGTGTTTTTGTAGAGCAGCCCAAAGGCTCGAGAACTATGAAAGGAAAATGACGAAGGGTTAGGGTTGTGAGGAACTTATATCTCCAGTGCATGGTTAGGAGAAGTCCACGTGCCCACTAGAAAATCAAACAACACATGGGCCGAACTCTATAGTCACCTGCATTCCAATAATTTCCAATTATTTGTATAATGATTTGTTAACAAGCAATGTAGGAACTATATTATATTTAGATATATAATTCATCATTAACATAACACATATATATCACAAGGTTGTTTAGCGTTGATTTTGAAGTTGGGTAAACAATGATTTTTGGGACGTTGACCAAACAAAGGTTTGATAATCATATAGTCATTATACAACCCCAAAATCTTTGCTTAAAACTCTTAAAAACTATTTTTTTATGCTTGGTTTAGAAAATAAACCTTTCAGTCTTAAAACAATTAGCTTGGGATGGATGTAATTCATCAAACTATATCGTAAGGTTGATATTACAATGTGAGTGTTTTATTAACAATATATTTTTTTTATCAACGTTAACCCTAGCAAGTATAATAACCATTGGTTATGTGAAAAAGTCCAAGATGAATTATTTTAAACGACCGAACAACCATAGACTTCTATGTTTACATACATTACGGTCTATGCAAGGTTATACTCCTTTAAAACCCAAAATTCAAGTGGTGATAATTATAAAACTGGATAGCATAGTAAAGAGGAGGATCATGAATTATTTTCAAGTTTAATTTGTTTTAGACTTGTTTAGAAGCTTCGAACTAAAAACATAATTGTATGTTTATAAACAAAATAATATGTACATGTTTCTAACCCTTGTAAAACCAACGTTCAATTGGAAATAGACTATAAAGTTGGCTAGTATGGTAAAAGAACATATATTGAATTCTTTTACATAGTTCATTTGGGATTAGACTTTAATAGTCAATAATTGTTTCTCAACTTTGCTTTTGTTAGTAACTTACCAAAATTATTTATTGGTAGGATGAGTTTATGAATATAAAAGATATCTGGTGCTTAGCAGAAGACGGAAGGTTGATCATTATAGAAAACATCTACCTTAAAAACTGTTGTAGACAGTAACTTAATATAAGAAAAGCATTATAGGAATATTAAGAAGTGAAATTGAATAATTCTACATGAATCTATAAGAAATAGAACCACTTGAATTGACCTAGATCTATGAAGCAAAGGAAAACAATGTATCGTGTGAAAAGACGCTATTGTTTTTACACTAAACAAACTTATAGTGTCAAGAAGTTTACAGGCTGTAAGTTTCCCTACAGAAGATAAATATCGATCAGCTTGATACTCAAGTAAGTAGTATGATAATGTATAATAACCAATAGTACAATTAGAATAACGTTGCAAGATATGCATATTAAAGTAGAAGTTACTATGCAACTAAGATTACAAGTTTAGAGCCACAATAAGTATCTTTACTGTCGCTACGTACGATAAAGAAAGAAACTCAATTATTCTGAACTTTGTTTACAAGAAAAACTAAAGAAAGCAAACTATTTTTACCTCATGGAAGTTGCTAGGAATTTAGCAGCTTATTTACTAAGCTTATTAATTGCAAATAGAAACACTTCTGGATACTTTATGAAATTTAAAATGTTACTCGTTCGATCATACCTGTAAACTTGTAAGAACCAGTAATCTTTCTGCGTTAGCAGAAATGCTAAGTAAGCCCAGGATTCAAAGTTTGATTCCACCTACTTATCATAAATAAGACTCATCAGTAAAATGAAATAAAAAAATACGCAAGTAAACCTTATTCATGTTACAAAAAAGAAACTGCTTAGTTAACATAATTGACATTATGTAATACTAATCATTTGACTGTTTCTTTTACTACTAACCCTTAGCTATTAGTAAACCACAGTTTCAACATTTTATTTTATCTCAAAATTTTAAATTTTTGTGAAAATTTGGGGTTTTGACATGTGGTATCAGAGCACAAGGTTCAAACACTAGGCCTTGAAGAAGTCCAACTAGATTTTATGAAACAATAAATTGAATTATTATGTTGATGTATTTTCTTTTAAATGTTATTCAACAGAGAAATTGTTTCTGAAGTTTAACAAATAGGTATGGAAAGGCTGGAAGAATATGCAGAGGAGGAATCTCCATTTATTGAACCAGAAAATTTACCAAAAGATCCTATACTAGAAGATTTAACTACCAATTCCTCAGAACTATTGCAAACAGTAAAATACCTAAAATCTGAAATGGAATTTGTAAAACGAGAGAATGAAAGGATTCTGAGGGCTCAAGAGGAGATGAATCAGATCCTAACAGAAAGGTTTCAAACTAAGGGTAGGGGTAGAAGAATTGAATCAGAAGATACAAGTCATCAACGCAAATTTATAAATATGAAACATACTAAAAATAAAAGTAGTTCATCTTCAGAGGTGTTTGGTGAACAACGAAATTTCCATTCTACTAGTAATAGTAGTGATGATAATCATTACACTAAAAAGAGTAAATACAAACCTTATGAGGAAATTTATGGGGAATTCAAAAAGATAAAACCACCAACATTTAATGGAGAGACTGAGAAGGGGGAGGAAGCAGAATCCTGGTTATCTGGGATGAATAAGTACTTCCAAATATATAACTATTCTAACCAGTTAAACGCTAGAATAGCTATTTATAATCTCTCGGGAAAGGATGGCATTTGGTGGCAGGACTTGAAGAGAGTTAAGGGAATAAAAGAGAAGAATGTAAATTGGAGTACCTTCAAGAGGTACTTCAAAAAGAAATTTCTATTTGAGCAATACTATGAAGAGAGAGCAAAAGAATTTTATGAGCTTAAGTTAGGATCAATGACAATGAAATATCTAAACAACAAGTTTTTAAGTCTACTTAGGTATGTGCCATACCTTGTAGATGAGAAACCAAAGGTACAATGATTCCTCAACTATCTACCTTATCATATTAAGGATAGAATTGAATATGACAATCCAAAGACTTTGGAAGAAGCTATGAGGAAAGCTAATTTCTATTTTGAACAGAATTGGAAGAAGGAAAGCATGGCCAATTGGAAGGCCAAGAAAAATAATAACCAGTATGAACAAAAGAAGAAGGATTTTGTTCCCAATAGAAATTCTAAGCACAATAAGGCCATAAATTATCCTAACAATAAGAACTTCCAAGGAAATAAGAATAATTCTCCAAACAATCAGAATAATTCTAAGGGTAAATAATTTGCTAATAACCATGGTAATTATACCAAGAACTTTGAGTGCAAAGAACCTATAAAGTGATGGGAGTGTAAGGGCCCACACTATGCTTCAGTCTATCCTAATCGAAAAAAGACTGTCAGTAATATTCATACCATACAGGAGAAGATGACTGTTGGAGAATTAGTGAGGACTATGCCCAAAATCAATGCAGCCTTGGAGAATCGACAAGCAGAATATCAAACTTCCATGGTGGAAGTAGAAGGTACGATAAATCAAACCCTCGTAACTATTTTGATTGATCCAGGAGCTAGTATTAGTTATATTGTGCCTAAAATGGTAGAAAAATGTAAGTTACCTGTTTAAAAATTTGAGAATTCTTGGTTGGTTCAGTTAGCCACTGGTGCTAAAATAAAGGTAAATTGTTTTGTAAAAGAATGTGCAGTAGTTATGGATCATTTTGAAACTGTTGTAAAGCTTAATGTATTGCCTCTTGGTTCTTATGATTGACTGATTGGTATGGACTGGATAGAACAACATAGGGTAATTTTAAATTGTTATGATAAAACCTTCACATGTTTAAACAGTGATGGAAAACCAGTAAGTGTAAAAGGAATCCCTAGAAAAACCACCATAAGGTAGATTTCTGCTCTACAGCTTAAGAGTACTGTTAGGAAGGGATGTAAATCTTATGCAGTAACAATAACTAATAAGGAGAGTCTAATTAAGACAGATAAGTTAAAATTGGAAAACATACCAGTCTTAAGAGAATATGTTGATGTATTCCCCGAAGAAATTTCGGGACTACCTCCAAAAAGGGAATTGGATTTCACCATTGAGCTGGTACCTGGTGCAGTACCTAGCTCAAAGGACCCTTATTGAATGAACATACTTGAATTTAATGAATTAAAGTCTCAATTAAAAGAACTAATTGATAAAAAGTATATTCGACCTAGTGTGTCTTCCTGGGGGGCACCTGTCTTCTTTGTTAAGAAAAAGGATAGAACCATGTGACTTTGCATAGATTACCGTCAGTTGAATAAGATGACCATTAAAAATCAATATCCATTTCCCCACATAGATGATTTGTTTGATCAACTACATGGAGCCACGATGTTTTCAAAAATATATTTAAGGTCTTGATATCATCAAGTTAGGATTAAAGATGAAGATATCTTTAAGATTGCTTTTAGAACTCGATATGGCCATTACGAGTTTGTCGTCATGCCATTTGGGCTTACTAATGCTCCTGCTGTTTTTATGTGTTTAATGAACAACGTTATGCATAAGTATCTAGATAAGTTTGTACTAGTGTTCATCGATGACATTTTAATCTATTCAAAAACTGAAGAAGAACATAACAAACATTTAAAGATTATTTTGCAAGAGTTACGAGATCATCAAATCTTTGCAAAGTTTAGTGAATGTGATTTCTTCAAGGATAAGATTCAGTATTTATGTCATGTGGTGACCAAGGAAGGGATTTTAGTAGATCCCGAAAAGATAAAGGCAATCGAAGATTGGCCGGTTCCTAAGGATGTAACTGATGTTCGATCTTTCATGGGAATTACCGGTTACTATTGGAGGTTCATTGAATGTTTTTCAAGGATCGCAAATTCAATAACTTCTTTGCAGAAGAAAGGGAAGAAGTTTGATTGGAACCAAAAATGTGAGGAAAGATTTAAAAAGCTAAAAACTTTATTAACCAACGCACCTATTTTAATAATAGTTGATCCTAATAAAGAATTTGTAGTGTGCACTGACACCTGCAATGATGGCTTAGGCAGTGTTTTGACTCAAGAAGGGCATGTTATTGCCTATGAGTCTAGAAAATTAAAAATTCATGAAAAGAATTATGCAACTTACGATCTGGAATTAGTAGCTGTTATACATGCTTTAAAGATGTGGCAGCATCACCTAATTGGAAGAAAATTTATTTTAATGACTAATAACAAATGATTGAAGTATCTATTAGATTAGCATAATCTAAATGCCAGAAAAGCTAGGTGGCTAGCTTTTCTAAGTGAGTATGATTTCAAAATTCAACACATTAAATGTAAAGAAATAAAGTTGCTGATGCATTAAGTAGGAATGCAAGGCTGAATTTTGCAGCAGTTATCAGCACTTACACTACAGATTTGGATGAACGGCTTAAAGAAGGAATATAACAAGATGAAATTTACCAACATTTACAAGCTAAAACTAAAGAAAATCCAACAAAAATCTTAAGTAAAGGGTACAGTTTGAATGCAAAATAATTTTTACTGTATAAAGATAGAATGTATGTACCTAACGTACCTAAATTCAAGCTATTAATTTTGGATGAAATTCATAAAAATCCATACTCAGGTCATCCAGGCTATCAAAAGACTATAACTATGTTAAGAAAAGAATATTTTTGGCCAAATATGAATACTGAAGTAGCATAATATATTGCTAGGTGTTTTGAATGTCAGCATGTGAAAACTGAACATCAACACCTAGCTCAATTACTTTAGCCATTACCCATTCCTAGCTGGAAATGGGAGATAAGTCTCGATTTTATTACTGAACTGCCTAGAAATCAGAATTTGAATGATTCTATCATGGTAGTAGTTGATAAGTTAAGTAAAGCAGCTCACTTTATACCTGTTAAAACTACATATAAAGTTGCAAACATAGCTAATATATTTCTAAAACATATTTTTTGATTGCATGGAATACCGAAAGTAATAATCTCAGATAGAGATCCTAAATTTACAGGTAACTTTTGGAAGTATTTGTTTAAAGGATTAAACACTACATTAATTTTTAGTACTTCTTTCCATCCTCAAACAAATGGACAAACTGAAAGAGTAAACCAAGTACTGGAAGATATATTAAGAATGTATGTGAAAGACCAGCCAGGTAAATGGGAGGATTATTTGCATCTGGTAGAATTTGCTTATAATAATAATTATTATGCATCAGCCAGATTTATTCCTTTCGAGATTTTATATGGAAGGAGATGTAATACTCCTATCTCTTGGAGTAATCCGGTGGATATATTGGTATTAGGTCCAGAACTATTAAAGGAAATGGAATAAATTGTAAAGTAGGTACAAGGTAATCTAAAAGTTGCACATGATCGACAGAAAAGTCAAGAAGACCTTAAAAGAACTCCAAAGGAGTTTCAGGTAGGTGAACATGTGTTCATCAAGGTGAGGCCCAAAAAGAGCTCTCTGATATTGGGGAGTTATGAAAAACTAGCACCTCGTTACTGTGGTCCATTTGAAATTCTGTCCAAAATTGGACAGGTAGATTATCAATTAGCATTACCACCAAATTTAAGAGTACATAATGTTTTTTACATTTATTTATTAAAGAAATATGTTCATGATGCTACTCATGTTGTTAACTGGAATAATGTACAGGTGGAACCAGAAGGAGATTTTCTAGTGGAACCGGACTGTATCCTTGGGCGGAGGGAGATCACACTTTTGAACTGCACCATTGGACATGTAAAGGTGCAATGGAAGCACCTTAGTCCAGATGAAGCCACATGGGAGTTGGAAATTAATATGCGAGATGCATATCCAATTCTGTTCCAGGGGAATTCTGATGATGAAGAATAAATAACATCGAGGACGATGTTTTGTTCTAAGGGGGTGTGTATGTCACATGCCCCAATTTTGCAAAAATAATATTATCTTATTTGATTTTATTTAAAGACAATATGTTCAATTTAATGCTAAGTTGTAATTGATGACTCAGCAAAGTCAAGGATATTGAATGTAATTCTGAATATTTTAACTATAAATAAATAAAAGTGGAGACAACAACTTAGGAGAGCTGTTAAAAGAGCGTTTACTAGTCAAATTGGTGGAGGAGACTGGGTGGAGAGCAAACAGACATGTGGCAGCATCTTCAAACCACTTCCAATTGTTGCAGGTGGAAACCTCCCTACATTTGGGGTCATGATCCCCCAAGAAAGTGGGATCAGAGTAGGTGGCTCAATTAATGACAACTGACCCAAAATACCTAGGAAACCTTTATAAAAATTCCCATTGAAGAGAGCTAAGGCTGCTCATTCTAGGGAAGTGATCATTTAGGTGAATGTACTTCAGAGAAATTCAATGGCAAGGGAATTTGTGGAAAGAGTTTGAGGAGTTAACTGCTAAGTGATCTAGTGCATCTTTTCAGCTGAACAATCTTACTACTAAGTGCAGAGTGATTATTGAGTCATTGGACTAGTCTATTGTTTGTTTGCTCCACCATTTCTTAGCCAAGCAGACCAGGAACAGGTTCAGGGGTCTTGAGGAAGCGTTGTTTGAGTGCTCTCCAGGATTTGGTAGGGAGGAACAACCTCCTAGCGTTGTTGTTGTCCACCTTAAATAGGTTCTACAATATTTTGTTTTATTGTGTTAGATGGTTAAATATGGATCTGACTGCTAAATGAATGTTAAGTTTTTAGTTGTAAAATGTTAAGAGTTATTAATCTTTTTGGATTAGAGAAGGAATGAATATGAATAGATGAAAATAATTCTAATCTGTGTTTTTCCACGTCTGAAAGGACCATACCATACTCCAACATAGACAGAGTATTTAAAGTAGATAAAGGAAATGATAAGAGACTGGAAAGATTAGATATGTTATGCGTTTTACAATAGCAAGTAATTTATTTCTGTATGTAGATTATTATCAGAAAGTACAATAACCTATTTAACTATGTTTATTGTTTAACCAGCTTACTTATGTAATTATACTGGAAAAGAAATAGCAATAACTCATTACGGGTAAAAGGATTATCATATTAATAGAATATCCTAGTAAATAATATGTTCTGTTTATACACATTACATTATCTTTTTATTGAAATTAAAATGTACAGGAGGGTAATCCGTGTTATGTTATATATGTATTTTCTTTGTGTTTAATTATTAACCAGAGGCATATGTAGTAGAAGAAACACAGTTAAACTACTTTGTTTACATTCAGTTCAATAAAGGTATAAACTGTTAAGTATATAGTTTATTTACTAATATTAATAAACCAAGACTAACATTTACTATTAACAGAGGAAAATAATATGAAAAATATTTATTTCATTAAGAAGAAACATATTTATAAATATCTATGTTTATCTATCAAATTCTTTTTATCATTTCAGTAGATAAGAACAACAAGAATACAATAATAATAATGAAAATAAATGTATATTTATGAAAAGAACTGTTCCATAACAGGTTTATACCTGTAAGAGTATCTACAGGGTCCAAACCCTATATTAAATTTATTGTTTAAAACATAAACTTTTAAACTGTAATTCTATTACTTGGACCATTATTCAATAAACAAATAAACTATCAAAGACTAGTGACAATCCTTAATGCCACATATGTACTGATGCAATTAAAAAGATATTCGCTACACATCTGTAATAACATTAACTAAAAACAAGATTAAAACAAGTAATAGAACCTGTTTAATTAAAATTAAAGAATTAGGTAAACAAGGGTTTCATTCAACAAACTCTAGCTCTGATTCCTGAGCAAACAAATATTTATTACAAATTACTCTAATCAAGAGTTACAGTTATGGCTTAAATAAATAACTACATTATATCACAAAAATACAATAAATAATAAATTTATTTATTCACAGTCGAAAAGGGTAGAAACCCTATTTACACAGAGTCACCAAATAGTATACTACAGAAAACGAGTCTAAGCTCAAAGACAGACCATCTTAAAAACCCATTACATTACTTTAACAAGCCAGAAGGATGAACCTTAAAACCAAATACAACACCCAGCTCACGGCCAGGGATACCCATCGACGAAGCGAGGGTTGTAAATAGTATAAAAACCAACATTAACCTATAAAAATAAATTGCAGAGACAATGGCGAAGCTGGACAAGTATCCAAGCTCAGTAGTTGGCCCAACCGACTACCCTATTACAAGTAAGGGAAGAACCTGTTCATTGAAAACTACTTTTTTTTGTTGTATTTTCGACATATTTCCCCGTGTTTTTACTCAAATTTCGATTGGTAGAGCTCGTTGGATATGTAATCGAATTTCTCATCCAACGAGTACTGACTCGGCATACGTTTGATGGACCCTGCTACCCCAAAAACAAGAAACACCTAAAAAAACATGATGATGATGTCATCATCACATTTTTTCAGGTATTTCTTGTTTTTGGGGTAGTGGGGTGTCCATCAAAAGTATGCCGATTGGTACTCATTGGATGCGGAATTTAATTCTGCATCCAATGAGCTCTCCCGATCGAAATTTGAGTAAAAACATGGGGAGATATGTCGAAAATACAAACAAAAAAAGTAGTTTTTTTTAGGTTACCTATCCCCAAATTTATATTAAAAAAGTATTTAAGATCTATATGGTATTTCAAATTTAAAGAAATTTCCTTGGCTAACACATGATGACATGGAATTTGAGTAAAAGTTAAAAGGCCCATTTTGAGTTGAAATTTCCTCTAATGGCACGGTACGTTAGTTTTGAAATTTCTTTTCTAAAAAAAACCTACTGTAAATATGAATTTAAATTGGGTAATGTTATTCTGAATACAGAATTGAATATATAGCTGATTAAAGAAAATAAACAGTTTAGTATTGAGACTGTCACCAACAACAAGTCATGAATACGACGCTCCAAACCCTACAATGATGGCGAAGGAGCACACTAATAGTAGCGAAGACACAAATTTGCACAGAAGTGGCAGTCCATGAAAGAAAGGAAAAATGAAGTCACACACAGACCACATGCAAGTGCAAAGCAACAAGCAACGACCCCTTGCAGAGTAAAGACCCACAGTACAAAGAAATGTTATAAGACCGAGTATTGGAGGCTGAAGCAACATTAACCGAGACTCGGAGCACAACTAGAACCAGAAAGGTCTCATGTCCGCCATGAGAGTTTTTGTAGAGCAGCCCGAAGGCCCGAGAACTACAGAAGGAAAATGACGAAGGTTTAGGGTTGCGAGGAACTTATATCTCTAGTGCATGGTTAGGAGAAGTCCATGTGCCCACTAGAAAATCAAACAACGCATGGGTCGAACTCTATAGTCACCTACATTCCAATAATTTCCAATTATTTGTATAATGATTTGTTAACAAGTGATGCAGGAACTATATTATATTCACATATATAATTCATCGTTAACATAACACGTATATATCACAAGGTTGTTTAGCATTTATTTTGGAGTTGGGTAAACAATGATTTTCGGGATGTTGACCAAACGAAGGTTTGATAATCATATAGTCATTATACAACCCCAGAATATTTGCTTAAAACTCTTCAAAACTATTTGTTTATGCTTGGTTTATAAAATAAGCCTTTCACTCTTAAAACAATTAGCTTGGGATGGATGTAGTTCATCAAACTATATCGTAAGGTCAATATTACGATGTGAGTGTTTTATTAACCATATTTTTTTTATCAACGTTAACCCTAGCAAGTATAATAACCATTTGTTATGTGAAAAAGTCCAAGATGAATTATTTTAAACCACCGAACAACCATAGACTTCTATGTTTACATACATTACGGTCTATGCAAGGTTATACTCCTTTAAAACCCACAATTCAAGTGGTGATAATTATAAAATTGGATAGCATAGTAGAGAGGAGGATCATGAATTCTTTTCAAGTTTAGTTTGTTTTAGACTTGTTTAGAAGCTTCGAACTAACAACAGAATTGTATGTTTATAAACAAAATAATATGTACATGTTTCTAACCCTTGTAAAACCAACGTTCGATTGGAAATAAACTATAAAGTTGGCTAGTATGGTAAAATAATATATATTGAATTCTTTTACATAGCTCATTTGGGATTAGACTTTAATAGTCAATAGTTGTTTCTCAACTTTGCTTTTGTTAGTAACTTACCACAATTATTTATTGGTAGGATGAGTTTATGAATATAAAAGATATCTGGTGCTTAGCAGAAGATGGAAGGTTGATCATTATAGAAAACATCTACCTTAAAAACTGTTATAGACAGTAACTTAATATAAGAAAAACATTATAGGAATATTAAGAAGTGCAATGGAATAATTCTACTTGAATCTATAAGCGATAGAACCACTTGAATTGACCTAGATCTATGAAGCAAAGACAAACAATGTATCATGTGAAAAGATGATATTGTTTTTACACTAAACAAACTTATAGTGTCAAGAAGTTTACAGGCTGTAAGTTTCCCTACAGAAGATAAATATCAATTAGCTTGATACTCAAGTAAGTAGTATGATAATGTATAATAACCAATAGTACAATCAGAATAACGTTGCAAGATATGCATATTAAAGTAGAAGTTACTATGCAACTAATATTACAAGTTTAGAGCCACAGTAAGTATCTTTACTATCGTTACATATGATAAAGAAAGAAACTCAATTATTCTGAACTTCATTTACAAGAAAAACTGAAGAAAGAAAACTAGTTTTACCTCATGGAAGTTGCTTGGAATTTAGCAGCTTATTTACTAAGCTTGTTAATTGCAAATAGAAACACTTTTGGATACTTTATGAAATTTAAAATGTTACTCATTCGATCATACCTGTAAACCTATAAGAACCAGTAATCTTTCTGCATTATCATAAATGCTAAGTAAGCCCATCATTCAAAGTTAGATTCCACCTACTTGTCATAAAGAAGACTCATCAGTAAACTAAAATAAAACAATACACAAGTAAACCTTATTCATGTTACAAAAAGGAAAATCTTAGTTAATGTAATTGAGATTATGTAATACTAATCATTTGACTTTTTCTTTTACTGCTAACCTTTAGCTGTTAGTAAACCGCAGTTTCAGCATTTTATGTTATCTCAAAATTTTAAATTTTTGTGAAAATTTGGGGTTTTGACAAGGGTGCTTTTTCTAGCCTCCCTCACTCTCATCATGAAGGCTTCATTTATAGGCTTAGAACTCAAGATATGAATTGGAAAAATGATAGAATTATATCCCTACATGTGAGGAAGGTGAATTCCACCTTTCCCAAGCATATAGGAACTAACCCCACAGAGGATTCCACATGGAAGCTTCCAGAAAATTCTTTTTCTCATTTTCTGACCATCGACTCTCTTAGCAAAACTAAAAAAGGCATCGATCTAGGGTTTTTTCCAAAGAAAGGAGACAACGGTTCTTATGGGTCAACTGTGACAGACACCGTCAATGCTTTGTGTAAAAAACATGAAGGCACCATCCCTTCTAGGTATGGGAAAAAGTGACCAAGGTGACTCAAGCTAGGATTTCTAGGAGGTTGAAAGGCAACGTGAAATTCTCATGAATGATGATAAGAAATGTGAGATTTATAGGTGTAACAGAGTGCCCCCCCAAGTATGAAGCTAGAAGGAAGTAATAGGTGAAATATTTTGCAAGTTTTTTGTCTGATACAAAGGCAAAGAGAGATAGACTCATACAGGACCAGTATTGAATTTATCCAATCTAATCATAGCTATGGACCAATACACTACATATCCATGATGATGACATGTCATGGCTACCAATAATACATTGTAGATCCATGAATAACTAATAAGGGAGGTAGTACATAACTGTAGAACATACAAAGTAGATCCATGTCTCTCAACCTAAAATATGAAACACAGCCACCAAACATACAATGTGGATCCGTGTCATGACTCTAAATGATCTCCAAATGTAACCTGAGCATAGGAAATGATGATGGTAAATCCTAATCACTCAGGGTCTTCATCCCAATCTCCAACCAGTACAATTCTAAACATGTGAATAGATGTGTTGACATCGATCATGGCAGAAACCACTTGATTACCAGTTATTGATGTGAACTGTTAACAAGTGTGAGGGAAATCACCATTGATGTCAATGATCCCCAAGGTATCCTAGTATATTCTCCCAAGTGCGAATAAATGTTTTGAAGTCAAAAACTTGACAGAATATTTCAATAAGAGGTCATTGATGAAAATCTACTATTGAAAACAAGAAAACCTGCCATTGAGGCATGTAGGATGCAAGGTACTCTTTCTAGGTTTCTAGGTTTAATTCCTAGATAATGATTTGAAGTCGATAGCAATAGACTTTGTCATAGGAGGGCCATGATGATTCCCTCATCAAGGAAATGAAACTAGGAACAAAATTTTATTTGAACTGATAGAAATGACTCAGACTTGACTGAATCTTAAGGACACGTAAAGTTACTGATGAGTTCTTTTTCTGGGAGAGACATCCTTTGAACAATTTGATGCCATGACACATTACTTGGAAGCATTGAATTAATGAGAATAAAACCAGGTGTAATGCAAGGAATATGAAAAATAATTCTTTGAATTGACTCAAAGGAGTCAGGTGACTCACGAAAGTGAATCAAATCGGAGACAAGCCGAAAACCCAACTGTTCAGATATGCAAATGTAGACAGGTGCCATGTTTAAAGGTAGACTATAGATTATTGCCATAAAAAAATTAAAACCATTCCCCTTTCCTTTAGTTTCCCCACCTCGAAAGGTGAGTGCCTCTTTTCATTTTTACGAGTCCAAAGAGGGTAACAAACACTCGTTAAAGCTCATCAAATAACGAGTCCATTCTCATATTTTTCACAAACCCAAGAAAGGAGGGGTTCGTTCCCAAATAGTGTCTTTCATCATTTGTTTTATGAGTCTGATGGAAGTAAACTCATTTGTCGTTTCATGTTTATAGTGTTTGAAATGACTAAGAAGACTCCAAAAGGTCCTTTTTCGTAAATAGGCCTAGTCGGTCCGAAAAAGAGATAACCTACCACCAACTAGTCGACCGTTCTGATACTTTTACAAGCGTGAACGTAAAAATTTCACTTGGCAATCTTTTTTGTGTTTTTAGGGAGACTGAAAAGAGCTTAAATATAACTCTGAAACGAGTTCTTTTTTTCATAATCCAATTTTAACTAGTCTGAAAAATAGTAAAAATATACTCGATACCTCTTCACTGAGTTTTGAACGACCACGCCTAAGGTATAAAAGGCACTCGAAACCTTTTTCATGTTTGAATCCAGAGCAGGAAAAAGAGATAAAGTAAGCTCAAACTAGTTTTCATGTTTTCACCAAAGCACAGAAAATGAAAAGTAAGCTCTCACCATCTTACTGTTTTTAACCAGTTCGAAGATCAGTTGAAAGAATGCTCAAAGATTGGTTTCATTTTTACCCAAGCTCGAAACCAATGGGTAAAATATGCTTGAAATATACCATTAACATGATATCCATAGGTTGGAAGCTTGCCCCCAACATGATTGCTAGCAAAGCTTACCCCTAGAATGGTTTCTAGTGGCTTGACATGCCCCCCAAGATTTGTTTCATCTGACGATTCTTCTTCCATACCTAAAAACATGGTTACTAATGTGAAAAATTTCACCAAGGGGGGTAGGAAGAATGAGAATCAGTCAAGTGAAATGAAGGTTTGAGTTCTAATACTAAAGGGAATACTCGAATTAAGGGAGGGGGATCTATTTCATTTTTACACAAGCTTGAAATAGAAGGTAACTATGCTTGGAGAAAACTGACATGATGGTTTGAACTTGACATGATGGTCAAGTGCTGTTTCATTTTTTTGTAACAAGCTTGACACATGATAAGAACTATGCTCCAATGCATCCGTTTCATTTTTTAACGAGCTGGACATAGGATAGGAACTATGCTCACAGGCATCTGTTTCATTTTTAATGAGCTTGACATAGAATGGGAACTATGCTCATAGGGATGGTTTCATTTTTACGCAAGATTGAAACCAAAGGTAAACTTTGCTTGGAAACTTGTTTAATTTTTTAACGAGCTTGAAACAGAAAAGGAACTATGCTCGAGGGAATTTTTAAGCCAACATGATGTCTAGAGGTTGGTGGGTTTCCCCCTTACATAAGAAGCTAGAGACTAAACTCTGGTATGATATCCATAATTTGGAGCCATTCCCCCCCATTTTACCTATGATGGGAAGAAGCTAACTAGAAGGGGAAAGAGCCACAAGAGCATGTGGGACATTCAGGGAAGTCTGATGACTAGGAGTCACATGATAATAAGGTTTAATGAAGGAAATCTGATCAAAGGTCACAATATTCCCATCATGGGGAAAATACATCACTTGAAAGAGTCTAGACACTACAACTTTCATGGCGTAAACATAATCACGCACAAGGAGCATATTAAAATCTAAAGGAACTTGGACTGCCATTACATCGATACAAACATTTTTTCCTTCCAAAGTAATAGGCAACTGAGGAAGGATCCCTAAAGGTGCTATGGCTCTTCGATTAAAATCCAGTATCTGGTCAGTAGCTGGTGCAAGCAAAGGAGAACCTATGGATTTCCAAGCAGTAGAGGATAGAATGCTAAAAGAAGCCCCTTCATCAACAATAGTGTGGAGTATACTCTTAGAGGAAACTCACAAAAATATCTAGAAATGAACACTTGGATGAAGACGATATTTTGTTAGGTTACTCTAGGGAAAGGAAATAATCTCACTACTTGGAGAGGGTTCTGTCGAAAGATACAAAATTTCCTCTTTTCGAGAACAATCCGAACGAAGCATAAAGACATTAGTAGTTTGAGCTCCACTCTCATCGGAGTGAGTAGGGGGGGACAAAGAATGGATCATGGTGATAGCCTCTGTCGGAAGATTCTCTGATAAAAGAATGAAATTGGGTAGAAATGATATAAACTCGACCATTTCACTCTGTAATCAGGAAAATTGTACCTTCTGTGGATAGAAGCTGTTCCTCTGGTCTGAATGGTTTAGATCCAGAACAAATGAGTGAACAATAAAAGGATGAAGACCTTCCTTGAATGTTGTAAAGCCCTGGAATACTACTTTGATCACGAACCTATGTACCTACAAACATGTCAAACATACATGCACATCAAAGCTACAAGAAAATCATCTACATATCCATGCTAGTGACTAAGGAATCTAGCAACATATACATGTGAAATCAAAACAACAGATATGTGAGACAGAAATCAGCTTTGCATTAAGAATATATGAAGAAGCTTACAACCATTTTCTTAGTGTCGAAAATCTCCTCCACGAGACAAACACTTCATCCCCATAAGCTCCTAGTTTGCTCTCTACGCTCTCCAATGATTTGGACTAGGTAGTAAATTCAACAGCATAACAATACCTCTATAGTTCTCCCCCTCAACTATGGATATGAGCTTGTATTTATAAGACTCAATGGATAGGGATAGTTGAGAGAATGGTGGGTGAGGTGGCTCTAATATCCTATCAAGGGGGATTTAGAGCTCAAACTAACCCATAATGATAGCGATAAGGGAGGACACGAGGCTCAACTTCTAGAAGCCTCAAGAAACTTCTCTTTTTTCCATTTTACTTAGGGTACCATTTTTGATCCCTTATGACAGGGTGATTTAGGTGAGAACTGCTTTAAGAACAAAGCCTATAGGTGGTGGCACCACTTCTCTATAACAGAATACAGGCAGTGTTGAACAAGGTTCTTCTCATTAGCCACAGGGTAAGCACGGTGCTAGGTTTTTTAAGTAGAATTGACAAACAGAGCAAGTTTCCACTCCAAGTATTGGGATTAAGGGAAAACATAGGGGTCCAGGAACTCATCACATGATGGTGATAGGATTTAGGTATAATAGAATGCCCCCCAAAGCATGAGGCTTAGAGGGATATGATAAGCGAGAGCTTTGAGAGAACAAGTTGTCACTTTGAGGTGAAAATGTTAGCTCGGTCGGAGAATGTCATCAAGTAGGCATCTATAGTACATCAATACTTTTGACTCATAGACAAATGTAACCAACTCATGGTTGTAGACCAATACAAGATAGATCCATGAGAGGAATAAAAAAGCATGGCTATTAGAATACAATATAGATCCATGTGATAGAGGACTGAAACTTGGACATAACTACCAGACATACAATGTAGATCTATTTCATACAGACACAAATTTGAGCATAGCCACGACCATACAAATGTGGATCCATGCTAGATATACAAAACTCCATCGTAGCCCGGGGAAAGCAATGAGTGTTAAACAAATACCTAGGGTCTTCATCTTGTCTTCCACAAAGTACGATTCTATCCATGTGATTACAATGATCTGAAGTCAAACATGGTAGAAACCACTTGATTACCGACCAATGATGTGAACCGTTAACAAGTGCGAGGGAGATCACCATTGATGTAAATGATTCCCAAGGTACCCTAGTACAATCTACTGAGCGTGGATATATGTATTGATGTCAAATACCCATTCGATTCTATCAGTCAAAGGTCAATGATGTGAACCTATGTCAAGAGCGAGAGAATCTGTTGTTAAGGCATACATATCTCAAGGTACTAAATTTGTTTCTAAGACTATTTCTCATATGATGAGTTGATGTTGAGGGGAATAGTCTCGTCGAAGGAGGGCCATGATGAGTCCCACAACGACAACATGAAACTCAGAACATAGTTCTGGAATGATGTGAATGAAGTAACCATAATATTGACTCAAAAGTACTGACACAGGGACTATTTTGACTACATAGGTAAAACTTCTTCAACTTCCCTTTGAACATCGGGTGGCATGACAAAATACTTGGCAGCATGACTAGACTAGACAAACACATAGTGCGATGGTGGACAATGCATTTTTTTGAAAGACTCAAAGGAGTGACATGACTCATGAAAGTGGATCGTCATGGAGATTAGCTGAATACCCAATTGACTGAAATGATATGCAAACAAATGCCATGTTCAAAGGTAACGAAAAACTACTGCCATTTATTTCCAAAGTGTTTCCCTTCCCATTTTCCCCATCATGGTTGATGAGTGCCTCTTTTTGGTTTTACTAGTTCAAAGAGGGTAGCAAACACTTGTTATAGCTTGTCCGAAGACAAGTCCAAACTCATATGTTTTATGAATCTAAGAGAGGAGGGGTTCATTTTCAAAAGAGGGTCTCTTAATGTTTAATTTAATGAGTCCAATGAAAGAAAACTCAGTGTAGTTCATGTTTAGAGAGTCTGAACAAACTAAAGAAAACTTCAAATGGTCCTTTTTGTATGATTTAGTCCATAAGGCCCAAAAAAGTATAAAATAATACCTTAGAGATCTCTTCCATTCATGATTAGCTGGAGTGTTCCTTTTTCATAAATAGTTCATCCGAACCAAAAAAGAGATAACCTAATGTTGGAGAGATGACTCTTCAAATACTTTTACGAGTATGAAGAAGACAAGTACTCGACTATCTTTTCATATTTAGGGAGTCCGAAAAGAGTTTAAAGGAGACTCCATTAGAATTTTTCATGTTTGAATCCAGAGCATGAAAAAGTAATAAACTAAGCTCAAACCACTTTTCATGTTTTAACCAGAGCATGAAAAATGAAAAGTAAGCTCAACACCATCTTAGTGCTTTTAACGAGCTCAAAGATTAGTTGAAAAAATGCTCGAGGATTGGTTTCATTTTTATGCAAGCTCGAAACCAATGGGTAAAATATTCTTGAAAAATTCCATTAACATGATATAAAGAGGTCAGAAGCTTACCCCCAGCATGATTGCTAGTGAATCTTACCCCTAGCATAGTTACTAGGGGCTCGACATTTCCCCCAAGGTTCATTTCATCTGACGATTCTTCTTCCATACACAACCTAAAAAACCTGGTTACTAATGTGAAAATGTTCACCAGGGGGGTAGGAAGAATGGGAATCAGACAAGTGAAAAGAAGGTTCAATTTCTAACACTAAAGGGAAGACTCGACTCAAGGGAAGGGGATCTGTTTCATTTTTACACAAGCTTGAAAAAAAAGGTAACTATGCTTGGAACATGGTTTCATTTTATGCAAGCTTGAAACCAAAAGGTAAACTATGCTTAAGGAAACCTACTTCATTTTTTAATGAGCTTGAAATAGAAAATGAACTATGCTCAGGAATGATTTCATTTTTATGCAAGCTTGAAACCAAAAGGTAAACTATGCTTGAGGAGATCCATTTCATTTTTTAATGAGCTTGACATAGAATGGGAACTATGCTCACATGCATCTGTTTCATTTTTTAATGAGCTTGACACAAAATGGGAACTTTGCTCAAAAACCTGCACCTACCCAATATGATATCCAGAGGTTGGTATTTTTCCCCCATTACCTAAAAGCTAGTGGCTTAGCTCCATTATGATGTTCATAGACTAGAGCCATGCCACCCATTCTACCTATGATGGGAAGAAGCTAACTAGAAGAAGGGGAAGGAACCACAAGAACATGCGACACATTCAAGGCAGTCTGATTACTGGGAGTGATGCGATGGTCATGTGTAACAAAATAAAGTTGATCAATGGTCACAATCTTCCCATCACGGGGAAAATGCATAACTCTAAAGAGTGTGTACACAACAACCTTCATGGCATAAAAATAATCATGTCCAAGGATTAGATTAAAATCTAAAGGACATTGGACCACCATAACATCGATACAAACCGTTTTCCCTCCTAATGTAATAGGAAAATAAGGAAGGGTCCCTAAAGGTGCAGTAGGTCTAGAATTAAAAGCCAATATCTGATCATTGGATGGCACAAGCTGAGGTTAACCTAAAGCTTGTCAAGCAGTTGAGGGTATAATACTAACAAAAACCCCTTCGTCAACAATAGTGCGAAGAATCCACCTAGCAGTAACATTCACAACTATCTAGAAAGGAACACTCGAATGAAGACGAGACTCTGTTAGGTTACTCCAGTCAAAGCAAATAACCTCAGTAGTTAGAGAGGGTTTTGTCGAAATAGACAAAATTTTCTCTTGTCGAGAACAATCAGAATGAAGCATGAAAACTTCAACAGGTTTTAGTTCATTCTCTACTGGAAGAGAAGAACAATACGAAGGTTTGGTCAAAGCGACTACTTCAGTCTTAACACTCTCTGATGAAAAAGCGGGATTGGGTGGAAATGACATCGACTCAACCACTTCACTTTCCGAAGGAAGAGTGGGATCAATTATAGATGAAACTAAATTGATCACTTGGTCAACTAGCGAGGAATCGAGGGATAACTTTCTATCACTTGTTGGAATCACCTATTGATGACCAGTAATATTTTCCAACCAACACGAAGCTTCTTCCACGCTTGGACAAAGAAAAGTATGATGCATATCCTTGCATATCAAGCAAGGATACAAGACTTTACCCTTACAACCTTTACCAATGGGTCATTGGTTGAGGGAGTATCATCAACCTGATGATCAGAGGTTGATGACATAGATGGTTTGGACCTTTTAGAACACTATTCTTGTACACGGGAGAGACCGGGACACTCCTTAAGAAGGTGGTCCCCCTTGCAAAGCTTATAAGGGAACTTGGGTTTTCTGGGTGTTCTCTTAGAATGGGCACCATCAAGAGTAGATGGTTGCTGGTTTTTTTGTTTCTTATCCTTCTTCTTTTTACCCTTCCCTTTCTTCTTCTTAGCACCATTACTACTTACCATAAATATTTGGTCAAGTGAAGAAGAAGAAAGAGACGAAGCCACAACCGGCGAAGAAGGAGAGGGATTAGGTTGAGGTTGATCCTCTCCCAGAGGAGAGGTGACATTTGAGACATTAGGTGTAACAGGAATTACCGGATTAAACAACCATATCGATAATCCTATATTTAACCCATGAAGATTTACAGTGGAAATAAAGGGAGGACCAATACCTTCACTTGGAGGGAATACAAAAGGTACACCTTGGAAAGGAACCTCTTGATTGGTAGTCCCAGATGGGGATGCCATCTCTAAACTCTCTAATAACCCCTAAATAACACAGACAAGCAAGTACTACTTAAACTAAAAGCAACAAGAAAACATGTGAAAGGAGTGGACAAGAATCAAGAACCTCACAAGACAGGCCAAAAGGATAACTCAGATGGTTTGAGGATTCCTAAAAGGGTCTCCCAATATACGCTAGGTATGTGGGAGCTCAAATCGGTAGTAGTGCTGTCTAATGCACAACTGTTCACAAGGGGCCTTCCTATATACAAACGAGTACGTGAAGTACCTTTCTATATACCTCCAGGTATGTGAAAGGCCGTTCGATATATCGACGGTACGTGGAAGAACCGCGCGAGTCCTAGGTTGTAGTGTAGACAAATTAATGATAGCACCTAGGTTTTATGACGCCCGAACACATCACTAACTTATCACTCAAATTGCTAAAAGTTTTAACCTAGTACCAATGTTATTTTTATCTTGTGCAGTTAGGTAGAACCATGGAGTGAAAAATTGAAATTAAAGAAGATGCACACTAATCTATATGATAATGCAAGTTTTCCTCTTTAATGAAATTCTACCTAAGAGAGGGAGAGATATTTAATTTTCTTCCCAAAAATGCACACCCAAATGCAAATGCAATTCTATTTTTCAAACGAAAAGTGAAATATCAATGCACCCCAAACAATATTCAAAGCAAATAAGAAAGAGATCTAGAGAACATCAAACATAAATAAACCAAAAATGTTTCCTATATTTTCATGCTTGAAAAATATGCATAAAAACTTAATGGAAAGATGATTTCACTAACGTTTCCAAACAAAACTAACTCTAATGCACGCAAAGCTGAAAAAAATATTTCTTATTAAAGAAAGTAAGATCTAGTATTTCAAACAATCATGCACAAAACAAGAAGAAAATCATTCAACAACGCTTGCGAATAAAGCAAAGGAGAGAGAAAACTAAAACTTCTCTTTGAAACAGACAAGGAAATGAAGAACTAATCTTTCCTACTGTTGATGCCTGGAAATTCGCAAGCAACAACGGCAAGGGATTATCCCCAGTCAGTGTTTCCAACTAGCCCATGACTATTTGGTATAGGGAATCCGTCCAGTTTGCAGTCTGGCTACCGTAGGTCAAGTAACAAAAACAAAAGGTTTTACCGGTTGCGGCCTGGTCCACCGTATATTTTTGTATTTTTGACTTAAAATATGAAATGCAAGTGCCTAATTAACAATGCAGGGTGATGAAGGATGCAACGAGCAGTCACAACGTGATGCGCAGGTTCTTACCTCTCGTCTTAGAGCTCACAAACATCTAAATCACATATGCAGCAATAAAGTAAACTAACTATCCACCTATCTATCTATCTATCTATCTATCTATCTATCCCCGGGGAGCCAAATTGTAACTTATTATATGAGTAATGCGTAATGTGCATGCACTATAATGAGAAATTATAGGTAGCTGATATTCCTTCCTACAACACATGAACGATTAAAATATTTAGACAATCAAATAGCCAATTGTTTATGAACAACATGCATTACTCATGGTGGTAATCCCATAGAATAAACTAGAAATCATTCAAACAAGAACATAGGGTCTGAGAGTTAGAACGATATCATAGTTGATGGACACAGAGCTGGAAAAACAAAATAGTTCATCTTTCTACCATCCACAGCATAACATTTGAAAGTCCCACCACTCTTTCTCAAACAGGAAAACAATGATTCTTTATTGCAAAAAAAAAGTAGTTCTTCTTACAATATCGCTTTACATGTCTAACTCAGAAAAAGCCCCTATTCCTTCTAAGCCTTCTACATTTATACAAAAAGGGCGAGACTGTTGGGCTGACCAAAGTAACCTTTGGGATTCCCAACTCTTCACCTCCAATGTTTCACTTTTCTCAAATGTTTTTACAAAATCGTTACAGATTACAAAAGTGACCAATATTTTACGAGGAGGGTCCCACTTGGGTGTCCAGAAACTTCTTCCACGCCAAAGCTTCAGAGGCGATGCCTTCAAAGGAACAAGGTTCCATAAACTGAATGTTGATCTCAAACTTCGTAGCCTGGTTCTTTATAGCCTCAATTCTGGCTATTCTCAACCGAAGCTAATCCTCCAAAAGTTGCACACTGATGGCTGAATGATCTACTTCACTCCTTAAGATCTGATCATCTAGGGCTTTAATATGCTGTACTTTCACTTCCTCCTCCTGATATCTCTTCTGCAACATCTCCACAAATGAGCTGTGGTCTGGGAGAACATCAAGCCTCTGTTCGGCTCCTATTTGGCACCGATTGTAGGTAATAAGGAGACTCCTGAAAAAATCTGCGCATGCTCCTTTCGTCTTTTTAACGACTTTTTTGAAATCCTCTGCGGTATTTATAGAAAACTCCAGTAAGTCATAATCCTTCTTGAGGGCCTATTTATCCTTCGATGGCAGCTCTGCTGGAGTTTTTTCATTATTCTCTAGCCTTTCCATTCTTGCAGTCAGGACTTTAAGGACGTCCTGAGATCTATCAACAAAGTAAGAGGAGGTTTCCAGGATTTCCTCTAATCGGCCATCTACCTGCAGAACTTTGCATCTCTCCTCTTCTATGGCAGTCTACAGCTGCAGCATCTTGGCCTTTTGTGCAAACACATGCTCTTTGAATGGTTGGAGGTTGACCTGCTGCTCCCTTGCTTCCTCTAAAGCAGTGGCTAAAGAAGAAATCTGCTCTTGAAGCTTTCTCTCTTGTTCTTGAGCTTGCTGCTCATTTGCTTCTAAGGCAATCTTTTGCTGCTCTAAGTCTCCTATATTTCCCAAAAACTGTTCTTTATCCACCAAGAGCTCTTAATACTCTCGCTACACTCTCTCTAGACACTCCTGTGTAGTTTCCCTAACTTGTCTCTCCACTTGGAGGAGCCGCAGTTCATCTCTTGAAGATCTCATTTCTTCTTTCATGTCCTCATATTTCATTTTCACCTTGTTGCTTTCCTCTCTCTCTTTCCTCAATGTGTCCTTCATTTGAGTAGAGGACTTCTTGGGTTGCTCCAAGTCTGTCATAATCTTGTCCATATTATCCTCCGAGGCATGGATTAGTGCAGCTCCCGCTCTAATGGTGAATCTTGGATCTCGGTTTGTTCCAAATACAACGGGTGTATCTGTTATCATTTTTCTGGATAGACCTCTTGTTTTGACCTTCTTCTCCATTCTCTTCACTATTTTCTTTGTCTTCCTGTCATAGAAAATAGTATTGAAATCAGGGATCTCTTCCCCTTTCTTCTGTACAAAGGGGACCAGATTCAGTGTAGGGACCACACACTATCTAGGTGTGCTAGCATTCGGTACTTCTGGGTCCTGAACCTTGGGGTTCCCCATGTCCTGGGTCTGTCCTCCAGCGGTGTCAGAGGCTGATTATTCTGTCTCTGTCTGTGTCAGCTTTAGCCTCTCTACTTCTTGCTTCTATAGCTCCTCATCAAGCTTCTTTTTTCTTTCTTCTTCTTCTTTTCTCGTTTCTTCTTTTTCCTTTTGGGATGCTTCTTGGGAAGCTTTTCTTTTTTCTTCTTCTTCTCCTTACAGCCACCCTGCAGCTTCCTGTGCCAACCTCTGGGCATCTTCAATTCTCTTTCTGGCTTCTTCATCAGCTTTGGCTTGTTCATTCGCTCCCTTCCCACCTTTTGTGGTAATTTTCTTCTTGAACCTTCTCCTTAAGGCTGTTAGATTCAACGCACTATGGAAGACATATTCTTCCCTATCCCAATGGTGGGTGTATTCAAAATGTACATTGTTTTCCTTACAATGTTCAGCTACTTTACCGCGGTAGTCATTTCGATGGAATGGAATATCACCAAAATGAAACCTTTCTAATTCTTCCACAAACTCATCAACTTTTTTTAGTCTGGTAAACTTGTAACTTCCTAACTTGAAGGGAAAAGGAGGATAGACGGTCTTCTTATGCTCAAACAGAAATCTCCCTATTCCATCGAGGAAGACTTTCCTGACGGCCTCCTTATGGATGATGTAGTCTGTGGCGTATTGGGGTAATAAGGAGGGAACTATGGAACCCTCAAACATTCTGAAGTAAAGGCCATCCTCCGTCAAATAATACTCTGCATATTCTTGAATCATTTGCAGTGCCTCTTCTGACATGCAGTTACCTTCCTTCAGGAAAATGAGGCTGTACAATGGCATGATGAAGTGTTCACAGACTTCCCGGTAATGACTGTGGTACTTGTGTGCCCACAGTGGCTTATATTAAGAATACACCAGCATCCTTTCTGTATCCCAGATACACCGTAGTCCAGGGAAAGGCTGATTGCACAATATACAGTCGACAAGTATGGAACTCATGTAGAATTCAGACCTCTTTTGGGATACTCCTCCCAGGGCTGAGGCCAAGCAGGCAGATAAACTATTTGATACTATGTTGGCCCAGTTGAAAATGGTCCCCTAGGTTGCAACATAAAAAATAATGGGCATCCATTCCAATTTGAAGAACCTGCCATGAGTTCTTCCAAAAATATGGTTAAGCATTAAAGCTATGAACCTATATGGGGTCCTTAAGCTTGCTATATGATATTCACCTATTGGCTTGGTCTTGAAATGTTTTCCAGGAAACAACATTCTTTTAAGAGTCTCAACCAGGTCCATTCTAACGTTGTTTAGCCAATCATCAGATACCAACACTTGTGCTTCTGGCAGGTGGTATGCCATGGCTACATATCCTGGGCTATAGGTAGCATAGCCCTGTTTGTCAACGTTCTCCAGGATCATCGTTGTGACATTTGCCTGGGGCAGAATCCAACCAATTACTTCAGAGCATGGGAATAGGTCTGGTCTTGTAGCGATCTTCATCAACGAAGATATCTCAATGTTGTCATATATGCTTTTTTCCTCCAAGCCCATATCGGGCACTTCCTTGTGGGTGATTAACCTATATATTTCCCCCCATTGGTAGTCAGGCTTGACACCAGATATACACTTGGTGTCCTCATATATGTACTCAGTCTTGGTGACAACTTCCACTTTTGGGTCCTCTTCAACCACAGGGGCCTTCTTCTTCTGTCGCTTCGACATCTTGAATTCGGAATCTTCCTGTTATACATACAATTATCATCATTAAGACCTTTCTTCCTAAGCTGCAAACATTGGGACAACAAGGTACAGTGTTTAACTTCATCTATGTTTAGCATGACAGAAATAGTTACATGAAGAAAAATGTGCAAGCTAACACTGCTTTCTAATATCAAAACAACTCAAACAATAAAATCAAGTGGGAAGCAAATATACATAAAAATGAAGCAAACTTAGGCTATTCACGGGCGCCATGATCATTGTGCTGCACGGGAATGACAGTGGAAAATATTCGAGCTTTTCAGCGGTGCTTTAACAAAATACTACCCATGCGATTCTGACCAATAAAACTACATGCAGTGACACATCCTCTTCCACCGGCTTGGGGTTCGAAACTGAGCACGAATGGGGTCGCGCGAAACTACGTAGATAAAAAAAAACGATTGGGGTTTGATGTAGCAGGTAGCATGAAAACAAAGGGGGAGAGGGAAACCATTTCAAGTGCCACAGGAAGGCCATGAAAGCCTCCCCCTGCAAAAACATCATCACACAGGGTGGATTTGTGTAGACAGCGTAACGGCCGTATGCACCAAACCCCCATTACTAAGCGCAGGGTCGCATAACAAATGGCTGTGGGAAAAACTACTCAGTGGGGAAAAAATCCCCCCCCCTTTTCCACAGATAGTAACGCCACAAAATACCCAATATATAGGCATGTAACTTAACGGGGCAAGGGAAAATAGCCGCGGGAAAAACCCAACCGTAGAAAAACAACCAAAAGCTTGAACGGAATGGGATAAGCAACGAGGAGCCTACCTGGCAACTCTGCGTAGACGGCGGGAAGAAAAGCGGTCAAGCTTCCATAGTTGAGCCACCTAGACACGGGTACCGACATCGGGGTCCTTTGCTAGCTTGAGAGAATGACAGCGCATGATAATGACAGAGCACGATAGTTGAAAAATAATAGAATAATGAACAAGCCCGAACCCATTCATATATATACAAATGTAAGTGGCAGGAAAAAATTAAAAGATCAGACGGTGGAGAGAAATGGGTCGGACGTCGAAAGCCTAACTCCTTCCACAACGTCGGGTGGAAAAACCATTACTCCATCCGTGGGGATAACCGAGAGACAAACAATAACATGTCGGAGCTTTAAAACATCGGAATAGAAGCGGAACGAGAGCCGCAATGGCAGATATCTAAAGGACAAGTCATTCCGCCATAGGCACATTCTTTATCGGAGGAGAAAAACACTAACTGACCAGAAGGATAATGCTTTTCGTAGCTGCAATGGTGGAAGAACAAAGGACATCATGTGTCGCCAATAAGGTCCGAATCAGAAGACAAAATAGCTAAAGGCTCGGAAAGGTAATGCATTTGGAAGCCGCAACGGCGGAAAACCCAAGGCTTAAAGAGCGGCGAGAACAACGACGCGGGGTTTGAACAATCAAAGCGATGATCGAGAGAGTTCAGAGTTTACCGTCTGCAACGGCGGAGAAAGAAATAACAACATGTTCCAATTCGAAACCAAAAAATCATCCGATTGAGAGAAATGTATCAGATAAAATGTCGAAACCAAGACCTGTCAATCTTCTGCAACGACGGGAGCACCAACCAAATAAACTTTCGATTCAAAGCAGCAATAAAATTTGAATAAACAGTGGATTGTTTCAAGCATTAGAGGAAGAATAAAACAAGTGATATATCAATCCAAGCATTAGAAAATCATTCTGAAAAAATCATTAGATCAAATCAAAGAAGAAAATCAAACTGATTCAAGCAAAAGGAGGGTCCTAAATTTTTTTGGAATTTTGGGAAAATGTTGTAGCTGCAACAATTGGCGACTACCTGGTGAACCCCATATTTTTGACTTAACTTCTTCCCAGTGCAAGATCGTCTGGATGAAAAGTTGAAATCCTCTAGCTGTTTGTATTCCTAAGCTGGAAAAATTATGCATTTAAATCATTAAGAAGCAGTTCATTCATTGGGAAAGGTAACATCAGAAATATTTGCAAGTCTGAATAACTCTTTTGAGGCCAAATAAGTGAGATTCATTTTACCCTTGTCCTTAGGTAGCTTCAGGCTTGGACACCACAGGATTGTAACATGTAGTAAACAACATTATCCCTTTGTTCCTCATTCCCATGCCAACTGCACTTTTGTGCCTTTTGAACTTTAGTTCTTGTGAGTCCTCCATTTGCCTTTCTTTCTGAATTTTATTCAAGCTCCTCTATCCATAGTGTCCTTTTGTGTGAGATAAGAATTGACTTTTCATCTCACGAATGGAGAGGAACTTTTGGCAATTTGAGATTCATGCTTTTGATAGTTTGCTTTGATGTGTATTGTTTCTTTCAGGAGTTTTGAATATTGATAGCTTTTATCTTTTCTGAAATCATGGCATGGGATCATTTATATATGATATACTATTTACTTAGCTTCCTTTTTGTGGGTCCTTTGCTGTCACTCCCTTGGACATTTTAGATGTGGAATGGATGGAGCCTCGCAATAGTATTCCATGCCTGATCTTAATTCTGAGTCATTTACAAGGGTTAAGTAGAACTTTGATGAATGCATGGCCAATTAGGAACACTGCTACTAGAAGACATTCTATGTTTTAAAAGCACAATCTTTTGCTCAATATTTCAGTTAATTAAGAAACCTGATGTTTCCATTGCAACCAAAAGTTTGCCGCTTTATTCAAACTAGAAGAACTGACAAGAAAGCATTAAAACAAAAGAAAATATCATCAAATCATTAAAGAAAAACAACATCAATTTATTTATGTACAATGCAAAAGAAAAGAAAGATTGCCCACTCCTGAAAATCTTTAATCCTAGGGAGTTAAGGGGTGGGCTGGATTGTAGACATGCGATATCTAACCATGGTCTAGTTGTGCTATTTTTGAGATTGAAAACATGTCTACTATTCTTCAGTCATCCCTTTCAACCTGAGGAAGTTGAAGGAGCTCAGGCTGAGTGTCAATCATAGAACTGGCCTTTCCTAAGGCATGATATCTTAGTTTAAGCTCTGTAAAATAATTTCCCAGGACAAAATTTGCAGATTCATTACCTTCTTCCAGCTCAGTGACATTGTGCTTCATGTAGGGCTCTCTTAATATCTTAATCAGGTTTGGGCTTCCCTTCTGAGGCAACCACACGTGTGACCAGTCTGAAGCAAAATACCCATTTAGTCTTGCTGTCCAGTCTCGATTCACGATTAGTCCATAGCCATCAGGTATGTCTGCTACTACAATATCAATGTACTGAAATATCTTTTTATTTGCAGACAATCGAATAAGAACATTCTCCATTTCTCCCACTACTTTGACACTAGTATTTTCTAGTTGAGTGACATCCCAAGTAGTAGGTTTTGGCTGCCCACTAATTTTTTTGTAGACCTCCAGTGGCATAACATTCACCGATGATACAGAGTCTACCAGACAATTATGCACCTTATAATCGAGCATTTCTAGAGTCAAAAGGAAAGGTGGGGTTCTAGTTTTTTCTTCCCCATTTGATTCGACCTTTTCAACCACAGGTTGGTTTTCGATGGGTATCTCTTTTTTAACTTCCTTAATTTTTTCAGTGTTTCCTTCATCAACCCCTTCCATAGGTTTGACAGGCTCAATGATTGGCTCTGTTTCCTGGTTGATGGTAGTGACTTTAGATGTTTTATCTTCAACATTGGCATCTTCCTGTCTCTTGACATTCTTTTGCAATTTTCTGATCTTTGAAATTGTTAAATCCATGTCCTTTGTTACTGTAGGTGTGCATTCAAATTTAAGAGCACTCTCTTCAGTGTCAAAAAGAGAGACACCATCCCATGAAAACATGGTATCATTATCTTGTTTCTCCATGGTCTAGTTTTTCTTTTCCTCTTTACCACTGTCCTTAGTCAACTTAGAGTCTAGAAGATGGTTCATAACCAATGTCATTGAATTTAACCATTGAGGACACTTCTTTTCAGAATGAGGCTATTGGTGAAAAGTGCAGAAATTGTCCCCCCTACCTCTGTTATATTTATTGATGCTGAATTTGGTGGAGGGATTTTCCATTGGTTGTTATTCTCCCTTTTTTGGTGGTAGGGTTTATCAATTTTCTAAACTTCCCTTTCTTTCTCCAGAGCTATTATTCGGTTGGATAGTTTCTGAATCATTTTCAGCATTCCGTCAAATTCATGTGATTGTTCTTCTTTAGGTTTAGACAACAATAATGTTCTTCTCTCGATAGTATTTTCTCTCAGTTGCTCAGGATAGTATTCTATACTTTCCTTTTCAGCCTCTACCCTTTCTGCTTCTTCATAATTCTCTACCAACGTAGGCTTGGATTTCATTTTGGCAAACATGGCTAGTTCAGGTCCTAGGGATGAGGTATAATATTCAATTAAGACTTTGTCTTAGGGTCTGTCAGTTTCAGAAAAGTTTTTTAAGTATGTTGAAAATCTTTGGGTAAAGTGATGCACCTTCTCATCCTTCTCTTTTATTAACAAACCAAGACCTTTCATTAGTGAGGTATGTGTCCTTTGGGATGCGTATTTACTTCTAAAAGTCCTTTCGAAGGTGTCCCAATTAGGAATAGATTTTGCAGGTAAACCGAAATACCAGGATGCTGCTGCTCCTTTAAGGGTGTGAGGGAACAATATACAGACAACATCCTCATACTCCCCAGCCCTTAGCCCTTCTATTGCTAAATAGAAGCTTTGCAAGTGGTCATCTACAGCAGTCCTCTCATTGGGGTCAAACTTAGGCAGCAGCTTCTCAAAAGCGTGAGGTAGGTTATGCAAATGAGGTGTTAGGTTCAAAGGTGATATAACTCTCCAAGCCGGAAATGGGTTGGGATGATTCACATTTATACCAGCCATGATCAAGGTGAACGAACGGGAGTCTGAGTAAGAAACACTGTAAGATGAAACTGGGCTTACTTGCTTCACAGGTAGAACCAGAACTCGTATGTACTTGGGTTAAGTCAAATGCTTCCAAATCTCTGCTGGTGGGGTAGTCTTGGGAAAATAGGTTTCCATGACCAGCCATGCACTGGCGGCCCTCCTTCTAGTGCCAGAAACTGCTGATGCCTGGAAATTCACAGGAAACAACAGCAAGGGATTCTCCCCAGTCAACGTTCCCAACTAGCCCATGACTGTTTGGTATAGGGAATCCATCCGATTTGCGGTCCGGCTACTGTAGGTCAAGTAACAAAAACAAAAGGTTTTACCGGTTACGGCCCGGTCCACCGTATATTTTTGTATTTTTGACTTAAAGTATGAAATGCAAGTGCCCAATTAACAATGTAGGGTGATGAAGGATGCAAGGAGAAGTCACAATGTGATGCGCAGGTTCTTACCTCTCGTCTTAGAGCTCACAAATATCTAAATCACATATGCAACAATAAAGTAAACTAACTATCCACATATCTATCTATCTATCTATCTATCTATCCCCGGGGAGCCAAATTGTAACTTATTATATGAGTAATGCGTAATGTGCATGCATTATAATGAGAAATTACAGGTAGCTGATATTCCTTCCTACAACACATGAACAATTAAAATATTTAGACAATCAGATAGCCAATTGTTTATGAACATCATGGATTACTCATGGTGGTAATCCCACAGAATAAACTAGAAATCATTCAAACAAGAACATAGGCTCTGAGAGTCAGAACGATCTCATAGTTGATGGACACAGAGCTGGAAAAACAAAATAGTTCATCTTTCCACCATCCATAGCATAACATTTGAAAGTCCCACCACTCTTTCTCCAATAGGCAAACAATTATTCTTTATTGCAAAAAAAAAGTAGTTCTTCTTACAATATCACTTTACATGTCTAACTGGGAAAAAGCCCCTATTCCTTCTAAGCCTTCTACATTTATACAAAAAGGGAGAGACTATTGGGCTGCCCAAAGCAACCTTTGGGATTCCCAACTCTTCACCTCCAATGTTTCACTTTTCTCAAATGTTTTTACAAAATCATTACAAATTACAAAAGTGACCAATCCTTTACGAGGAGGGTCCCACTTGGGTGTCCAGAAACTTCTTCCACGCCAAAGCTTCAGAGGCGATGCCTTCAAAGGCACAAGGTTCCAGAAACTGAATGTTGATCTCAAACTTCACAGCCTGGTTCTTTATAGCCTCAATTTTGGCTGTGCTCAACCGAAGCTGATCCTCCAAAAGCTGCACATTGATGGCTGAATGATCTACTTCACTCCTTAATATCTGATCATCCAGGGATTTAATATGCTGTACTTTCGCTTCCTCTTCCTGATATCTCTTCTGCAACATCTCCACAAATGAATTGTGGTCAGGGAAAACATCAAGTCTATGTTCAGCCCCTATTTGGCACTGATTGTAGGTAATAAGGAGCCTCCTAAAAAACTCTACGCATGCTCCTTTCGTCTTTTTAACGACTTTTTTGAAATCCTCTGCGGTATTTATAGCAAACTCTAGTAAGTCACAATCCCGCTTAAGGGCTTGTTTATCCTTCGATGGAAGCTCTGCTGGAGTTTCCTCATTATTCTCCAACCTTTCCATTCTTATAGTCAGGACTTCAAGGACGTCCTGAGATCTATAAACAAAGTAAGAGGAGGTTTCCAGGATTTCCTCTAATCGGCCATCTACCTGCAGAAATTTGCATCTCTCCTCTTCTATGGTAGTCTGCAACTGCAGCATCTTGGACTTTTGTGCCAACACATGCTCTTTAAATGGTTGGAGGTTGACCTGCTGCTCCCTTGCTTCCTCTAAAGCAGTGGCTAAAGAAGAAATCTGCTCTTGAATCTTTCTCTCTTTTTCTTGAGCTTGCTGCTCATTTGCTTCTAAGGCGATCTTTTGCTGCTCTAAGTCTCCTATCTTTCCCAGCAGCTTTTCTTTCTCCACCCAGAGCTCTTGATACTCTCGTTGCACTCTCTCTAGACACTCCAGTGTAGTTTCCCTAACTTGTCTCTCCACTTGGAGGAGCCGCAGTTCATCTCTTGAAGATCTAATTTCTTCTTTCATGTCCTCATATTTCCTTTTCAGCTTGTTGCTTTCCTCTCTCTCCTTCCTCAATGTGTCCTTCAGTTGAGCAGAGGAATTCTTGGATTGCTCCAAGTTTGTCATAATATTGTCCATATTATCCTTCGAGGCATGGATTAGTGCAACTCCCGCTCTAATGGTAAATATTGGATCTCGGTCTATTCCAAATACAACGGGTGTATCTATTATCATTTTTCCGGACAGACTTCCTGTTTCGACCTTCTTCTCCATTCTCTTCACTATTCTCTTTGTTTCCCTGTCATAGAAAATAGTATTGAAATCAGGGATCTCTTCCCCTTTCTTCTATACAAAGGGGACCAACTTCAGTGTAGGGACCACAGACTGTCTAGGTGTGCTAGCAGTCCGTACTTCTGGGTCCTGAACCTCGGGGTTCCCCATGTCCTGGGTCTGTCCTCCAGCGGTGTCAGAGGATGAATGTTTTGTCTATGTCTGTGTCAACTTTAGCCTCTCTGCTTCTTGCTTCTGTAGCTCCTCATCAAGCTTATTTTTTCTTTCTTCTTCTTCTTTTCTTGTGTCTTCTTTTTCCTTTTGGGCTGCTTCTTGGGAAACTTTTATTTTTTCTTCTTCTTCTCCCTGTAGCCACCCTGCAGCTTCCTGTGCCAACATCTGGGCATCTTCAATTCTCTTTCTGGCTTCTTCATCAGCTTTGGCTTGTTCATCTGCTCCCTTCCCACCTTTTGTGGCAATCTTCTTCTTGAAACTTCTCCTTAAGGCTGTTAGATTCAACACACTACGGAAGATGGATTCTTCCCTATCCCAATGGTGGGTGTATTCAAAATGTACGTTGTTTTCCTTGCAATGTTCAACTACTTTACTGCAGGAGTCATTTCGATGGAATGGCATCTCACCAAAATGAAACCTTTCTAATTCTTCTACAAACTCATCAGCTCTTTTCACTCTGGTAAACCTGTAACTTCCTAACTTGAAGGGAAAAGGAGGATAGGCGGTCTTCTTATGCTCAAACAGAAAGCTCCCTATTCCATCCAGGAAGACTTGCCTGATAGCCTCCTTATGTATGATGTAGTCTGTGGCGTATTGGGGTAATAAGGAGGGTGCTCTAGAACCCCCGAACATTCTGAAGTAAATGCCATCCTTGGTCAAATAATACTCTGCATATTCTTCAATCATTTGCAGTGCCTCTTCTGACATGCAGTTACCTTCCTTCAAAAAAGTGAGGCTATACAATGGCATGATGAAGTGTTCAGAGACTTCCCGGTAATGACTGTGGTACTTGTGTGCCCATAGTGGCTTATATGCAGAATACACCGTCATCCTTTCTCTACCCCAAATACATCGTAGTCCAGGGAAAGGTTGATTGCACAATATACAGTCGACAAGTATGGAACTCGTGTAGAATTCAGACCTCTTTTGGGATACTCCTCCCAGGGCTGAGGCTAAGCAGGTAGATAAACTATTTGATACTATGTTGGCCCAGTTGAAAATGGTCCCCTAGGTTGCAACATAAAAAATAATGGGCATCCATTCCAATTTGAAGATCCTGCCATGAGTTCTTCCAAAAATATGGTTAAGCATTAAAGCTATGAACTTATATGGGGTCCTTAAGCTTGCTGTATCATATTCACCTGTTGGCCTGGTCCTGAAATGTTTTCTAGGAAACAACATTCTTTTAAGAGTCTCAACCAGGTCCATTCTAACGTTGTTCAGCCAATCATCAGATACAAACACTTGTGCTTCTGGTAGGTGGTATGCCAGGGCTACATATCCTGGGCTATAGGCAGCATAGCCCTGTTTATCAACATTCTCCAGGATCATCGTTGTTACATCTGTCCAGGGCAGAATCCAACCTATTACTTCAGAGCATGGGTATAGCTCTGGTCTTGTAACGATCTTCATCAGCGAATATCTCTCAATGTTGTCATATATGCTTTCTTCCTCCAAGCCCATATCGGGCACTTCCCTGCGGGTGATTAACCTATATATTTCCCCCCATTGGTATTCAGGTTCGACACTAGATATACACTTGGTGTCCTCATATATGTACTCAATCTTGGTGACAACTTCCACTTCTGGGTCCTCTTTAACCACAGGGGCCTTCTTCTTCTGTTGCTTCGACATCTTGAATTCGGAATCTTCCTGTTATACATACAATTATCATCATTAAGACCTTTCTGCCTAAGCTGCAAACATTGGGACAACAAGGTGCAGTGTTTAACTTCATCTATGTTTAGCATGACGAAAATTGTTACATCAAGAAAAATGTGCAAGCTAACACTGCTTTCTAATATCAAAACAACTCTAACAATAAAATCGAGTGGGAAGCAAATCTACATAAAAATGAAGCAAACTCAGGCTATTCACGGGCGCCATGATCATTGTGCTGCGCAGGAATGACAGTGGAAAATATTCGAGCTTTTCACTGGTGCTTTAACAAAATACTGCCCATGTGATTCTGATAAATAAAACTACATGCAGTGAAATATCCTCTTCCACCGGCTTGGGGTTCGAAACTGAGCACGAATGGGGTCGCGCGGAACTGCGTAGATAAACAAAACGGCTGGGGTTTGATGAAGTGGGTAGCACAAAAACAAAGAGGGAGAGGGAAACCATTTCAGGTGCCACAGGAAGGCCATGAAAGCCTCCCCCTGCAAAAACATCATCACACAGGGAGGATTGGTGTAGACAGCGTAACGACCGTCTACACCAAACCCCCATTACTAAGCGCAGGGTCGCATAAAAAATGGCTATGGGAAAAACTACTCAGTGGGTCAAAAATCCCCCCCCCTTTTCCGCGGACAGTAACACCACAAAATCCCCAATATATAGGCATGTAACTTAACGGGGCAAGGGAAAACGACCGCAGAAAAAACCCGACCGTAGAAAAACAACCAAAAGCTCGAACGGAACGGGATAAGCCATGAGGAGCCTACCTGGAAACGCTGCGTAGACGGCGGGAAGAAAAGCAGTCAAGCTTCCACAGTTGAGCCACCTGGACGCTGGTACCGACAATGGGGTCCTTCGCTAGCTCGAGAGAATGACAACGCGTGATAATGACAGAGCACGACATTTGAAAAATAATAGAATAATGAACAAGCCCGACCCCATTCATATATATACAAATGTAAGCGGCGGGGAAAAATTAAAAGATCGGACGACGGAGAGAAATGGGTCGGACATTGAAATCCTAACTTCTTCCACAACGTCGGGTGGCCAAACCATTACTCCATCCACGGGGATAACTGAGAGACAAACAATAACGCGTCAGAGCTTTAAAACATCGGAACGAAAGCAGAAGGAGAGCCGCAATGGTAGATAGCTAAAGGACAAGTCATTCCGCCATAGGCACATTCTTTATCGGAGGAGAAAAACACTAACTGACTGGAAGGATAATGCTTTTCGCAGCCACAACAGTTGAAGAACAAAGGACATCACACCTCGCCAATAAGGTCTGAATTGAAGGAGAAAATAGCTAAAGGCTCGGAAAGGTAATGCATTTGGAAGCCGCAACGGCGGAAAACCCAAGGCTTAAAGAGCGGCGAGAACAACGACGTGGGGTTTGAACAATCAAAGTGATGATCAGGAGAGTTCAAAGTTTACCATCCACAACGGCGGAGAAAGAAATAACAACATGTTCCGATTCAAAACCAAAAACTCAGCCAATTGAGAGAAACGTATCGGAGAAAACATCAAAGCCAAGACCTGTCAATCCTTCGCAACGGCGGGAGCACCAACCAAATAAAATTCCAATTCAAAGCAACGATAAAATTTGAACAAACAGTGTATTGTTTCAAGCGTTAGAGGAAGAATCAAACAAGTGATAGATCAATCCAAGCATTAGAATATCATTCTAAAAAAATCATTAGATCAAATCAAAGAAGAAAATCAAACTGATTCAAGCAAAAGGAGGGTCCTGAAATTTTTTGGAATTTTGGGAAAATGTTGTAGCTGCAACACTTACCAAGCACTGAAAAAATTAGCATGCAAAAGGAAACAAGAATCACCCCAATCCAATAAAGACTCAAAACAACATGGATCATTCATGCATTCCAAGTCCAAAACAAACCAAAGCCTACACATGAAAATGAAAAGTATATTTCCAATTCCAATGAATAATATCTATAGAAAAGAGAAAGAGGTTTCAAGCAAAGAAAATATCTCAAAGGATAATCTATCTCTCAGCATGGATCTCAAGAAACAAGAACTCTCTTTGAATGCAGAGGGAATATAACACTCAAAGAGATTGCAGAATATACACTTCATTTTCATCAAAAAGTAAGCCAAACACACACAAAAATCAAAATACAAAGTATGGAACAGGGCCTACTTGGAACCACATAGATGAAGCCGCTAACAGGCGATTTTGAGGCAGAACCACTTCTTTCTCACTAGATTCAGGTGGTGGCACTGCTTATGGCTAATTGGACTAGGGTTTTAGCACCGCTTTTTGCCAAAGGCACATATGCGGTTCTCTGGAAAATCCCAGAATGCACAGGAAATCAAAAAAATCAAGTTAGAAAGGTCAAAATATTATAAAAGCCGATGAATTAACCACAAAATAGAGCACATAAAGTTAAGGTGGCTCAGATCTGAAGAGATCTGAAGGTTTCAAACCAAAAGTTTCAGTAGATCAGATCTAGATTTGACTGCAAATATAGGAGGATGGAGCTTGGATTTGGACAAGAGTATTTCAGAAACTGAGGAAGAACAAGATGGATCTATCCCCAGTGGAGTCACCAGATTTGTAATCAGGAATATTGCACCTTTTGCAGACAGAAGTTGTTTCTCTGGTCTAAATGGTTAGATCTAGAACAAATGAGTGAACAACAGAGTATGAAGACCTTCCCTGAATGTTGTAAACACCTGGAATATTGCTTTGATCATGAACTTGTGTACATGCAAACATGTCAAACATACAAGCACATCAAAGATACCAGAAAATCATTTACATATCCATGCTAGTGACTAAGGAATCTAGGAACATATACATGTGAAATCAAAACAACAAATATGTGGGACATAAATCAGATTTGCATGAGGAATGTATGAAGAATCTTACAACTGTTTCCTTAGTGTCGACAAGCTTCTCCACGAGACAAACACTTCATCCCCATAAGCTCCAACTTTGCTCTCTACACTCTCCAATGATTTGGACTAGGTAGTCAATTCAACAACATAACAATACCTCTATAGTTCTCCCCCTCAACTATGGATATGAGCTTGTATTTATAAGACTCAATGGACTGGGATAGTTGAGAGAATGGTGGGTGAGGTGGCTCCAAGATCCTATCAAGGGGGATCTTGAGCTTAAACTACCCCATAATGATAGGGATAAGGGAGGACACGAGGTTCAAGTTCTAGAAACCTCGAGAAACTTCTCTTTTTCCCATTTTACCTAGGGTGTTGCTTTTGTTCCCTTATAAGAAAGTGGTTTAGTTGAGAACCGCTTTAAGAACAAAGCCTATAGGCAGTGGTACCACTTCTATATAACAGGATACAGGCAGTGCTAAACAAGGTACCACTCATTAGCCACAGGGTAAGCACGGTACTAGGTTTTTTCAAGTAGAATTGACAAAAAAAGAAAGTTTCCACTCCAAGTGTTGGGATTAAGAGAAAACATAGGGGTTAAGGATCTCATCACATGATGGTGATAGGATTTAGGTATAACGCAATCTCCGAAGGAAGAGTGGGATAAATTACATATGAAACTGAATTGATCACTTGGTCAACCAACAGAGAATTGAGGGATAACTTACTATCACTTTTTGGAATCACCCATTGATGATCAATAATATTTTCCAACCAATGTGAAGCTTCATCCATTATTGGACAAAGAAAAGTACGATGCATAGCCTTGCATATCAAACAAGGATACGAGACTTTACCCTTACGACCTTTTACCAATGGTTCATTGGTTGAGGGAGTATCATCAACATGATGATCAGAGGTTGATGACACGAATGGTTTGGACCTTTTAGACTACTCTTCTTGTACACGGGAGAGACCAGGACACTCCTTAAGAAGGTTGTCCCCCTTGCAAAGCCTATAAGAGAACTTGGGTTTTTCAGGCGTTCTCTTAGAATGAGCACCATCTTGAGCAGATGGTTGCTTCTTTTTATCCTTCTTATCCTTCTTCTTCTTACCCTTCCATTTATTGTTCTTCTTATCCACCTGACTACTAACCATAGAGCTTTGGTCAAGCGAAGAAGAAGAAAGGGATGAAGACACTACCGATGGATATGGAGTAGGATTAGGTTGGTTTTGATCCTCTCTTGGAGGAGAGGTGACATTTGAGACATTAGGTGTAATAGGAAGTACTAGATTAAATAGCCAGACCACTAATCCTATAGTTAACCCAGGAATATTTAGAGTGGCAATAAAGAGAGGACCAATACCTTCACTAGGAGGGAATACAAAAGGTACACCTTGGAATGGGATCTCTTGATTGGTAGTCCTATATGGGGATGCCATATCTAAAATCTCTAGAAACCCTCTAACTACCAAGCATAAGGAAGCACTACTCAAACTAAAAGAAATAAGCAAGAATGTGAAAGGAGTGGATAAGAGTCAGGAACCTCATAGGATAGGCCAAAAGGATAACTCAGATGGTTTGAGGATTCATAAAGGGGTCTTCCGATATATGCTAGGTATGTGGGATCTCAAATCTATAGTGGTGCTATCTAATGCACAACCATTCACAAGGGGCCTTCTGATATACAATCGAGTACGTGAAGTACCTTTCTATATACCTCAAGGGTACGTGAAAGACTGTTCGATATACCGACGATATGGAAGAACCGCGCGAGTCTCGGGTTGTAGTGCGGACAAATTACTGACAACTGCCACGCTTATCGATGCTGAAACACATCGCTAACCTAACACTCAAATTGCTAAAAGTTTTAACCTAGTACTACCGTTAATTTTATCTTGTGCATTTAGGTGGAACCATGGAGTAAAAAATTGAAATTAAAGAAGATGCACATTGATCTACATGATAATGCAAGTTTTCCTCTTCAATGAAGTTCTACCTAAGAGAGAGAGAGAGAGCTCTATTTTTCTTCCAAAAATTCACACCCAAACGCAAATGCAATTCTACCTTTTCAAATGAAAAAGTAAATTATGAATGCATCCCAAACAATCTCTAAAGCAATTAAAAAAGAGATCTAGAGAACATCTAATGTAAATAAACCCGAAATGTTTTCTATATTTTCATGGTTGAAAAAGATGCATAAAAATTTGATGGAAAGATGATTTCACTAATGTTTCCAAACAAATCTAACTCTAATGCATGCAAAGCTGAAAACATATATTTCTTATTAATGAAAGTAAGATCCAGAATTTCAAACAATCATGCATAAACACGAAGAAAATTGTTCCATATGCTTGTGAATAAAGCGAAGGAGAAAGAAAACTAAAAATTCTCTTTGGAACAGACAAGGAAACAATGAACCAATCTCTCCTACCAAGCAATAAAAAAATCAGCATGCAAAAGGAAACAAAAATCACCCCAAGCAAAGAAAGACTCAAAACAACATGGATCACTCACGCATTCCAAGTCCAAAATGAACCAAAACCTACACATGAAAATTAAATGCGTATTTCTCAATTCTAATGAATAATATCTACAGAAAAGAGCAAGAGGTTTCAATCAAAGAAATGAACGAAAAATCCAATGCAAGAAACATAAACTCTCTTCGAATGCAAACAGAATATAACAATAAAAGTAAGCCAAAAAACACTCAAAAATCAAAAGACAACAGCCAAATTTTGAAATCCAAGAGGGACTAAAAGGCCTACCAAGGCGCACTGAGAGGAACTACACCAGAGCACTGAAGGTAGATCGACGCACTTAAGCTTCTGTAGGAAGGTGCCATCCATGCTCTGTCAATTCTGAAGAAAGGTGCTATCAGCACTCTTGCTAAAGAGGGAGAAGGTGCCCTGGAGGAGTCGACTCTCTATCATCCAAAGGGAGGTGCACCGCCCAAACAGTAGACTGAAAAGATAAGGATTTGTAGGAGAAACCAAAAAAGACTGAGTTGAATTGAAAAGAGCGAACACCACTCATAGAACAGAGGCAATGATCAGAATAGTAAGATGAATGGCTTACCTTTTTAACTGAAACAACTAAAAGGAGAAAGAACAACCTTCATAGATGGAATGGTTACCGAAGTTTGTATATTTGAATGGATCTTCCCCCGATCTGACCGGATTAAGTTTTCCCTAGCGAAGTCACCAATTTTGTTGTTAGGAATTTTCAATCAGTGCAGACACTGCTTGTTCCTCTGTAAAGTAAATAAAAAATACAGAACAAAAAAACACAACAACATATCCTTCCCTTAAACAATCAAATTAACTAACATGAAATACAATATAGCTCAACCTTGGATGTCTTGTCTTTTCTCCGAAATTCCCTTCAGTGGATCAGTACCTGCAAGGCAAATCAAAAGACAACAAACAAGATGAGATCATCATGATAGATTGACTATTCATATTAGTGATCAAGGAATCTAATAATATCTGAATAAAATCAATGCATCAAACATAGGAAAGGGAAATGTCTTTGTATTAATTATGGATGAGAAATAAGTGCAACAAAAAATCCTTGATGTCGATGTTTTCGATCTCAATAAGACTGTCTACAATATTTTGATTCAGACTTCAAACAAACAGCATAAGGGTGCTTGTTGGCGAAACCCACCAACAAAGACTCATCGACTAGGGTTCCCATTCTGTTGATTCCCTACAGTGTAATCTCCCTAAGCATCGGCTTAGACAGGTTTTACCCTTCCTAGCAATGTCTGCGGAGCAGACGAGGTCTCACTTGAGATGTTTAAGGGAGAGCTGTCGGAACCGAATTTCTGGCAGTGGGGAGGGAGGATATGGGGATCTGACGAAAGGACATCATAACTGCCTGATCCAGAGCTAGCAGTCAACTTTACACTATTTCTTCAACTTGCAGAGGGTATTCTTAACTTATGCAATCATCATATCATCACACAATTATCACAATATTGCAACATTATTCACAAAACATATCTACTCATCATGCAATAAACAGTAGCAGAAAAGAGATTGCATTTATATAGTAGCAAAGCAGATCGCATTGATATAGCAGGAAGAGACTAGATCACATCTACATTATGCCATCAAATCAGAACAGATCGCAGCATCATAACATATCAGATCACTGTTGGGCCTCGAAATTGTCTTTTATAATGGCTTTATTTACATTAATTCCCTAGTCTATTTACCGAAATTTGATACATTTATCTTTAATTTGTCTATCTTTTACTATGTTTTCATCAATTATAACTAATAAATGTAAAAGAAGATTAATTCATCATTTTTGATGTATTATTGCATTTAGTGCGCATTTTGGCACTCCATTCAGCCCCTTCTTTCGGTCCTAAGTTCCACGCTAGGTTTAATGGTATGTTTCTTAGGTTCTTGGTTTGTTTTATCCTCGCCTTCTATTTCTCGTCGGTCTCGTAAATACCCGCACATGCAAAAACCATAAATAATGATGAATTTTGAGTATTGGTTTAAAATTAAACAAGAAAGAAAATATTAAAAATTAAAAATATTTAAAAAGATGAAAATTAAATAAAGAAAATAAAAATGAGAATTAAATATTAAACAAATCAAATTCACTCATAATAAATTAACCTAAGCCTAAAGTGGATTATGACATTTTATTGTTACGTGCTTAAATCTCCCTTAATTCATTTTAAAGTAAGTTCATATATATATCATTCTCATATAATGTTTCTTTATATAAACACTTTTCCTTAAATACTTTATGTTTAATATGTATTACCATTTCATGTTTTTTTTGCAACTAACGGATCTTATGTTTTTGTGCAGGCCGTAAAGGATGGACTCATGCATGAGAAGAATGGTGGACACAATCACGCCGGGGAAGGCAAGAAATCAACCACAATCAATAACTGAGCACCCAACATTCAATATTGCAGACAATCTTGGCATCAATTCAGCCCAGGATATTCGAAATTCACTGTGCAACAGTTGCCTGAATAATGTTAAACCCATATTTTTAGCAGTTAATGTTGCTAAACTGCCATATTGCGCCTTAGTTTTCATGCACATGGAATAACATTTCACCAAACGGCTGAATAGGTTTGAATAAAGTCCATTAAGCTACAAAACCCAGAATTTGTTTCACCAAAATCGCAACCAACAAAGAGTTATTGAAGGGGCATTTTGTCGATTTGTTTTAGATTGCCTGATTTTTAGCAGTCAATGTTGCTAAACTAGCATATTGCGCCTTGTTTTTCATGCACATGGAAGAATCTCTCACCAAATGGTTTAATAGGTTTTGAGAATGCCCATCCGTCTATAAAACCCAGAATTTGTTTCGCCCAAATAGTAACCACCTAAGAGTTATGGAAGGAGAATTTTGTTGATTTGTTCTAAATGTGCATTTTCTGAGTTGTTCATGTGTTTAATGGAGTTGTTTCTTAGTATTGAAGACCCTCTATTTTTAAAAAGGGGTGGTCGACTTGCTCACCCTTCTAAAACACTATGTATTCCAGCCTCTTCTCGAGAGATGAGGTAGCTAGTTGTCGGTGAATAGACTCGGTAAAAACTCTGTTCAAATTGAAGAGAACTCTATTTTCAACTATGTATGCATGTTTCAGTCTTCTGTGAAGTAATTTTTGACGTAGGCTAGCCTCTGATTGCTCAGAAGGGCCCCTCAACAACCGAAGGTTCTATTTGTATATATTCAACAGTTTCCTTTCATTTTTGCAGATAAGTAATTTTGTTTTTATGTATATGTATTTAGTTTTCCTGTAGATGATGTTTTACTGTTTATAAATTGTAATTTTCTTGTGTTTTTATGTGATTTATGCATTCAGAATTGATACAACTGACCATTTGCATTTCTGTTTAGTTCAGCTCTCAGCCTTCCATTTGCATTTATGTTTAGTTCAGCCCTCAACCTTCCATTTGCATTTCTGTTCAGTTCATCTCTCAGCCTTTCATTTGCACCATTCGTCTAGATTGCTTTCCAGTCTGTCTTTCAACCTTTAATTTGAATTTAGATAGAATTTTCCAGAATTCGTAGTAATTTCCAGAATTGTTTTATACAAGGATAGTTAATTAGGTCCTATGTTGATTTTTGAATACTTTAACATTTCCTGTAGCTTTCATTTTTAATCTTGAGTTTAAGTGCAATTTAGTTTAATCTTAACACTCAGAATATATAGCTCATTTGGTTCAAATTCATGCTGTAACATTGAAAATTTTGTTCTTATTTATTTTCTTTTGGCTCAGTTTTCAAATAGTCTTAAATTATTTTTATATACCTCGATTTCCATATTTTTAAAATCCCTCTCATGGTTTTGTTTATACGTATTTAATATATGATAAAGTGATTTATTTCAATGCATTTAACGTATAGGAGTAGTAATGTATACGATTTTAATATATTTTTGTAAGTTAACTTGTAAGTATCTAATAACTTTTGTAGCTTGTAAATATATATTATAACTTTTGAGCATTATATAAGTTAATTTGCAAATATTTAATAAATGGATATTTTGTATATTTAATATTTTATAATTTGTTTAATAAAATTTGTGTATTAGATAATTTGTAAGTGTATTTTGTAAGTTATGTATATTGCATAGTTTGTATGAATTTAATCAATTTTGCACAATAGATTTTGAGCATTAGGAATAGGGTTTGGTTTGTTTTCATTTTTCCCTTTTAGATACATTAGTTTTTAGTATTTTATTCAAATGCACATTAATTGGATAGGAAAATATATTTCTATTAATAAAATCAGAGATTACAAGAGTGACAACCTTTGTCAGCACATCTACGAACCGGAGAAATCGAGTCCTCCACCTGGGCCTCCACCACATCAATCCTCCATCTCTCGATAGCAAGATCATAAGAAAAGGAAAGCTTGGAAAGAACACAAAGTGCTCCAAAGGGACAAAGGGATGCAGACTCAAGTATAAGAAAACTAAGGCAACAATGGACTATAGTTTCTTTCCTCTTCAATTCCTCCTCTTCAATGTATCCAAGGGGTTCCTTATATAACACTCCAAAAGGGTAATGGAGGTTCGAATCCGAGCATTCTCAAGACATTTGGAAGGCCAAGTGTCAGGATCTTCGGACTCATATGAGGAAAATTCCAAAAATGTTTGGACTTATTCACACATCCTGAGGTATGTGGGTTTGATGTCAAAAGTCATGTGTACACACGAGTATAGGTTTAAAATCCGCGTACAACAATAAACAGGGTTTTTTTAGGGATGATCTTGGAACATCAAAGGATAATATAAGTCCATGGGGTCTAAAGAGTCTGCAGAGGGACAAGGAAGACCATAAATATGTGATCAATCATGTGGGGTAAAATTAGCTATAACAGATGCCCCCTAATATGTGAGGTCAGATGGGTAACATGATGGCCGAAATACATTATAAAATCCATTCTAGAAGTGGAGTAATGAAGACCCAGGTGGAAGAACCAACCACTCATCAGTACAATACAATAATTAATCTCTGTATATGCGTGCAAATACATATAGCAATCCCAGATACATAAGAGTACAATGGGCATGAATAGGCATGATATACAAAATGTGACATGTGTGGTCATCGCCACGTATAATATACAATAGATAATAATCTCCAAAGTGGATGAAGATATACAATGGATCAAGATCTCCATAATAGCTGAAGATATACAATGGATCAAGATCTCCATAGTGGCTGAAGATATATAATATACATTGGAATCAAATCACAAGAGCTGATATCTCATAAACACTGACACGATAAAGGAGGTATCATATATGGAATGCCACCAAGCTGGAAGGTCTTCTACACGAACCGCTACGAGTACATCTCCTACTATGCCTATAGATGTGTCAAGGTTGAACATAGTAGTCCATCGTCTGATTACTAGTCATTGACGTATATTGTTAAGAGATGCAAGATCACCCACCAATAATGAAAATGGGAATCAAGGTACAGAGTGCAATCTAACAAGTGTGAATAGATGTGTTGAGGTAAAACACTTGGAAGAATCCATCGATCAGGGGGAACTGATGTATTCCCAAAAATGTCGATGGTGAGAGAACCTACCACTGATGACTGTAAGTCTCAAGGCACTCAAACAACTCTAGACTCCTATTCCAAAATTAATGATCTAATGTCATTGGAATGGAATCCACTGGAAGGAGGGAATTAAGGAATCCCCCATCAACCAACACGAGGTACTCAACAATGCTGTATAATGTGGAAGAACTTGAACAAGATGTGCATGAACCAGTAACAGTATTGGGAATGACCGAAATGCAAAGTCAATATAACTGAAGAATTTCTGACTCATACTTCAACTTCCTTCGAACAAGAGCATAATGAAAAATGGTGACTGAAGGTAGGTAGCATCGACTCGATATGGAAACTGGGACATCTCTGTGACACATGAGGCATAAAAAAAGGCTCCATAGGGACTGGAAACTTAACCAATCGGTGAAGATAAAATCAGAGTAACGAGTACAGCTCCTAAAGTCAAACTAATAACCCAACCAAAAGATGTGATATACAGTGCTTTGATTGAAGGAGACACGACTCGACTTCTGCTAAATATAACATCTTTTCCTGTCCATATTTTTATTTTATTTTGTTTTTTTGGACTTTTTTAGATATTTTGAAAAGCTTGTAAAAGAATAAAAGTTCTTTATAGTAAAAATCTAGGAGGATACAAGTGTCAGGAGAAAGCAAACTAGTTCCAAGCAGTGGAACATACCTATGCTCAATGCAACGAGATATGTGCAGGATAACAACACTCGGGGGAAGGTCTTCTCCCGGTAAAAGGGGTGATTAGGCTGCAAAAGATATGTAAAAAGGATCTTCTTGGCTATACATGAGACAAGATAGGACTATATGGCTGATAACTCAAAGTCAGGGAGTTGGCATAAAGCAACAAGGCAAGCAAAAATCATGAAATGCAATTACAACTTGATATATACAAAGGAGTCCTGGGGAAATGGCCAACATAAAGTTCAAGAGGAGTATGAATATCTTACTCAAATACATGGTAGGAATAAAAAGGGACTCCCACAATCTAAAGGAGAAATGTCAACATGGGAACCAAATGAAAAATAGGATCTAACTAGGGCACCCATGTATAGGAAAGCTATACCATTCACATAACACCACTTCTAACAGAAGCATGAAGGTTCTGTGACATCATGGAATGGGTTCGTAACTAATGTCAAGATTAAGTGGTCATAAGGCAATGTATAATGCAAGAGGATGTGAAGTCCTAACCTATATGCCAATTCAAAATTATACCTGTCTTGGGCACGAACGAGTCAAAGCCCTTGGAGAGAGTGTGCAAAAACATGGACCCTCCACGACAACAATATTAGTTAAAAACAACTGCAAACAATTAGTAAAGAGTCCAAACTATAGGATATAGGGAGGATTGATCATGACAATTGTATTCAATGGAAATAGTGCAGTGGATGATGGGACATAAGAAGGAAAGTAAGGTGTAGACCCAATGTTCACGTATCCACTACCACCCTCGTGAGGGTGACCACTGGTGTAAATACCAAGCGAAGGGAATAAAAATCCTCCACAAATGGAGTATAGGATGGAATATGACCACTCTGGAATCCATGAGCACGGTAAGGGGTTGTGATGCCCCCAAGTTTGACACCAGGGTCCATACTAGGACCAAGGACGGGTGACAGGACACCAGGCATGCCAAAAATAAAAGGATCCAAACTCAAGAGAGCATAAATATACTCAAGTAACTACGATCCCAAAGGACAACTAGCACACAAAGAGCACACTCCTAAGAAAATATACATCCAAGATGCAAGCAAGACAAAGGGAAGGATAGGTGAGCTACCGAATGCAGCAAGTATGTCTCACCTAGGAGAGCCTTGAAACTCCCATACACTACAAGCAGAGGTATGTAACCAATTATAGTGGCCCTCAACTTCAACGCATATAACGTCTATGTTGTTTGACCCCTACCTGGGAAAGACACCTACAGAATAACCTCTGTAAATACCCCCTATGATACCTAGGTAAGGAAACTAAGGTCACCCCAATATAACCAATGCTCAGGCGGACAGTCACAGGAAGGATCGACTATATGGATAGCTTATCAAAGACCGAAACTCTCGAAAGAGACCCCATATACGAATACGATCCTGGAAATATCTCTGGAGCTCACAAAAAGTGACCAGGGGTCACCCCAATTAAAATCATGTGCGCTACCTCGTGCTTAAATCCTGTGTAAGAGGAGCATCCTGAGAAACACTAATTATATGATGTATTTCTCACTCTCACCTCGACAAACACCTAATTGTTTGTGATTAGTAGTCTTGGATAATTAACTCACAATGAACTATTCCAAGACTCTAAATCCTAATCTTGTTGATGCACCCTATAAAATAAAAGAGTGTAATTCATTTTATTAAGCGTTGATTTTAATTGGCTATGATTATTTAAATGGAAATGATCGTGCAACTAATGAATTTATGACTCAGAAGTGAAATAAATATGCACACCTAACAAGCAATTCCAAGTGAAATTGTGTAGAATGAAAAACATGGTATGCCACTACATGAGATTCATATTTTTTTATTTCTGAATGCCAATGCAATCCTTCCTATATGAAATACTAAACACAACTCTCATCCAAGCAATCCAATCCAAATACCTCCTCAAGTTCATATGCAAAAAATGTAACTACTTTGTATTTTTCAATATAAAAGAATGAAGAATGCAATAAAAGTCATTTAAAAATCTCAGTCTTTGCAGCAAGTATAAAACACAATCCTAGCAAGACACTGAGACAAAAAGAGTAATGCACTAATGGAAAAACATAAAATATAAATGACTAGAATTACTTTCAAAGAAAAATCAATGAAAAATCAGTCTTTGGTCAGAAAAGAAGAAGTCAACAGACAACATCAATACCCAAGAAGATCCAACCACACTCACAACCCACCCAACAACTTCCCACAACATCAAACTCAACCAAAAGAGAGGATGTACATGACTGTTCAAAGAACACTAGCATATGTACACAAATTTTGTCCAAAAACCTGCATGTATACCTGAATTTTGGCCAAAACCCTACATGTATATGTGAATTTTGGCCAAATACCTACGTATGTACGTGAATTTTAGCGAAAAACCTGCATATATAGAGATGACTTTGGTAAAAATATGGCTAAGGGTCAAACCAATCTAGGCGAGTGCCAATGGATAAACATATTACTAAATACAACACATAAAAATAGAGAAACATAGAGCAATTCAATAAGATCAAGCACATTGTGATCCCAGACCCCAAAGAAAAACAAGAAACTTCCCCAATGGAGTCTCCAATTCTGTTACAGAGAGAAACTTCCTATGGCTTGGGGTGTACCACAACATACAGATTTGAGACTATAAATCAATCTTTCTCAATATCCAAGAGAAACCAAACATATAACACTAAGGGATACTGAATCATACCTTGTTCTGGACGGTTAAAGTAGATCCCCATTGAGCTTTCCAATTCACGATTGCGTTAGCAATTTTCTCTCAACAATAACAAACAAGAAAAGCATGCTCTATAATAATGTGTTAGACCTAATCTAGCATATATATTCAATAATATATAAGAAATTAAATACATCCATGGATACAATATTCATATTCAAATGCACATTAATTGGGTAGGAAAATATATTTCTATTAATAAAATCAAAGATTACAAGAGTGACAACCTCTGTCAGCACGTCTATGAACCGGATAAACCGAGTCCTCCACCTAGGCATCCACCACCTCAATCCTCCATCTCTTGATAAAAATCTCACAAGCAAAGGAAAGCTTGGGAATAACATAAAGAGCTCCAAAGGGACAAAGGGATGTAGACTCAAGTATAAGAAAATTGAAACAACAATGGACTATAGTTTCTTTTCTCTTCAATTCCTCCTCTTTAATGTATCCAAAGGGTTCCTTATATAGCACTCCAAAAGGGTAATGGAGGGTCTAATATGAGTGTCTCAAGGCATTTGGAAGTCCAAGAGTCAAGATCTTCGGACTCATATGAGGAAAATTCCAAAAATGTATGTAGTTATGCACACATCTCGATGTACGCGGGTTTGAGTTAAAAAGTTGTGTGTACACGCAAGTATAGGTTTAAAAGTCACGTCCAACAATAAATAGGTGTTTTTTAGAGATGATCTTGTAACATCTAAGGATAATATAATTCCATGGGGTCTTAAGAGTCTGCAGAGGGACATGGAAGGCCATAAATATGTGATCAACCATGTGTGGTAAAATCAGCTATAACAATCATTTTCAAAACTTGCGCATTGGGGATGGCTCTTGATGTTTGACTTAAAATATAGTCAAAACTATGGTATTAGGTTGTAAACTTTGCCTCTAAAGCTAACACACCATATGCAGGGCCCAAAATTAGCACCACAAGCCCCACACAAGGAATCTTTGGCATGTAAGTTGGATATGGTCTGTAATGTCCCAAATTTTGCATTGGGTCACAATGGCCAAATCACATTCTCCATATTCATGAAAGTTGTCAAAGGGATGCTAAAAGTCAAATAATTGCCAAGGAGGAAAATCACTAGTTTCCTAGGTTGGGGGTGGAAGCTTTGAGATTTGGAATAAGGGGGTTACTAAATGATGTTTAGAGATTAGAATAGGATAAAAATTTAATAATGTATCTTATTAAATAAATACAAGATAAAATTGAAATGGCTATAGAGAATGGAGACACATGGAGACTATGGGTCCTACTCAAGCTAGAATTCTTATGTTAAATGACATCCTCCTCTTGTAATTTCGAATCTAGGGGAAGCCTAATGTTTTGGGATGGATTATGAGGTTAATATACTTGTCCATATACTTCATAGGTCAAATTTGGAATGAATTGTAACTTACATGGGAGAGGAAGAGCAAAATGGGGGTTTCATGGACACTTGGCTAGGTTCCCCTTACATTTATGACATCTATGACGCCAATGATGGAGATTCTATGATAGTTATGACACAAGTCAGATATGAAGGATGAAATACTGACATAATGACATTTCAGGATTTAATAGATTATCTTAGAGGTCAAATTTGGGAGTTGGAGAAGGCCAAGAGGCTCCTACTCAAATTTGGGAGAAGAGGGAAGGTGAAGCAAGAGGCCACATGGCATAGCATGAGCAGCCACACCAATTCGACTTGCCTTTGGTTTATGGATGGATTTGGAACTGTATAAGATTAATAATATTTATAAAATATAGGGTTCATCCATGAGAATAATATTTTTCTCATTTGTGAAATTGTTATTTGTGAATTGTGAGAGCTAGTGGATGACTAGTTTTCTTGCTTAAGCCAATTTCGAGGGTGAAAGATTACAATCCTAGTTGGTGTTTGGAAATGATGCTTAAGTATTTCATGGAGATTTAATAGAGTATTATTTGTAGGTGCAAGCTACATGAATTTCATGTACATCTCAATATCAACTTGTTCTTCCATTCATCTCAAGTTTTCTCACCATCTTTCAGCTCTATGGAGTGAGGCGCACTTGGTGAGATATTCATATCTTTGAGGGAGCTTATATTGCTCCAGTATGTTGAATTATGATGTAAATTATCTTTTATTTAATTTCAGAAATCTCTCAGGTAAAAAATCCAAGATATCTCAGGTATTATTGTCCAATATTGAATAAACAGTGCCATTTCCCCAATACCCTATTGTAAACTCTTGCAATATTGATGGAATCGAATATGTGTGCACCATTGATAATTTATGAGTGAATGAAATTTAATTAATTTATACTATGGATTCCATGTTTATTAACTTATAATTTTTGGCCATTGGGTCGAATTTGATATCATTTGGAGCAAACTATATCTCGTTTCCCCGAGGGTCCAAAACTACTTTTTTTTTATATGTGATTGAAGGAAGTGATAACAGACATGGGAGGTCTATTGGTTATGTATATGAGTCTCTTATAATTTATTATAAATTTCCTATTATTCAATTTTATAATTTGAGTGGGTTGCAACACACTTGGGAAGCCATTTCTATCATTCACCCTGGGGGGATTTGAGCCCCAAGATTGCTGGTTAAAGAATCTATCTTATTCATAATTTTATATATACTTTAAGAAGTGATTGGAAGGAAATAATACATACATGAAAATAATAATTAAGTTATTATATGACTCATACACCTTCTGGTACAATTTGATACCATTTGGAGCTATTTGGAGTCATCTACCATTAGGGGTTGGAACCTCAAAACTACTAGTAAATTCATGGAGTTATATTGGATAACTATTCGAACCAAAAACCACATATTATGCTTAAAATATAATTGAATTAATGTATTATAACAGATCCAAGTATCATACCCACCATTAGTGAAGTTTGTACAGTGTTGTGAGAAGATTTGTTCCAGGACCCAGGGGGGATTTCCACCTCCCAAATTGACTAGTCTTGTCCTGAAACTTCTTCCCTTGAAAATTGCATAACATTTTTGTGTATAGAATTTTATTATATGTTTGATATATGTGCTAATATGTCCCATCACCCCTAAGAACCTTCCTCACCAAGTTTGAAAGCAATTGGAGGAATTTTGGAATCAATTGAATCCATATAACTAGAGTTGTAAGAAGATGAATTTGAGTACATTATGAAAGAATTGAAGAATTGATAATTTTGATAAAAATTCCTAAAAGTGGACATTACAGTGGTATCAGAGCATGGTCTTGGAACCTGTTTGTGTCAGAAATTGTTACTAAGGCTAGGGTAACAAGCCAACACAATCTCAAGAGAAAAAACTCAATTCAAACTAGGGTTTAGGGTTTTGTTTATGTGTTTTTGGTTGTAAGCTTCAAGATCATGCAGGGAATACATTCAGAGTAAAAGAAACAACTAAATCATAGACATAAATTGATAAATATGCCCAAACATATCACAAAAATCCAACAAAGATACTATGCTGTGGTTCATACATTAAAAGATAAGCATTACCAGAAAAATACATCAACTAGCAATGAAATTACCATTTAAGAAGAAAAACATGCTCAATAACAAATCCAACATAGACAAAATGTGGGGGAAAGAGTCATATATCACATTATTTCATCAGTAAATGTATACAAGAGTTACAGTACCAGTTCTCTGAACAAGTCTGATAGTACAAGCAACTAGCAGACCTCCTGATGCTCCCAAAATCCAGAACCCTAACAATGTCTTGCTAACTCATTTAAATAAGAAAGTTCTCCCAAAATCAGTTAGGTTTCACCTCCTAACTACCTCCATCGAGTCACTAAACAGGTAAAGTAAAAAGTTACTTTTACAAAATTACATGATTGCTAAAAATAGCAAATGCTTAACAAAAAGTGTTTATCAAAAATAACCACTAACTAAAAACAGTTTCATATCTTCTTAGCTGCCTCAACAAGAAGAGATATTCCATCTAGGCTTCGAATCCTTTTCTTAGCTCTTTTGTCCTTTTTCTCCATGTCAATTAACCTTTTCTGCAAGTCTTCATTTTCCTGTTGCAAATGATCAACAGTCTTCTCCAGCATTGCACAGTACCTGTCAGCAACTCTTTTCCTGCTAAGGACTTCTTTGGATACCTATGCTAGTTCTTGGAAGTGTCCTTTAACATCCATCAATTCTTCTACAAGTACTTGATTAACTTTGAATAATCCATCATTGGTTTCTTGCAGGTGCTTCATGTGTTTCCTGTATCTCTGAATACTTTCCTGTACATCCTCTTCATCAAAATTTGGGATCTCTGATATATTGTCATCCTGCATTAAAAGATCTGAAAAATCAACATGAACATCTAAATATCCTGCTTGCTTGAGAATAGCTAGATCCTCTTCATCCAATTCATGATCTTCAAGAGTATCTACCTTTGCTTTATCTTCTTCCTGCTGCTTGGTAAGTCTATCTTTAATTTCAGCAATTATTTCTAATAATTCAGACCTAGGCTGTTCAATTTCTCCTACTAACTGTGATCTTTTTGTCTCTGCAGGTTGGGAAGAGGAGGAAGGCTTGGCAGTTCTCTTTCCGTTACCGTTACTACTCTTGTTAACAATTTCTGTTTTTTCACTAGAGGAAGAACTAATCATCACAGCTTCCTATCTGGACTCTAGTTTGGGGTTAAGTAGCTTTTTCATGTTCCATCTCAAGTTGTTAGTAGGTCTGGTTTTCGGTCTTCTGTATGCAGCTACATTTATCTTTTTCTTCCTCTTAGATTTTGCTGATTTTACCCTTGAGGTAGGAAAGTCTCCAAATGCTTCTGTACTTGGCTCTGTCTCAACAATTTGCTGTTCATCCTCCAATAAAAAACCTTCATCTTCAGATAATATGGTAAGAGGGCTCCTTTGTTTAGTTTGTAATTCCTCTTCAGGAGTAGCAGCTCTCTCTTTATCAATAGTCCTAGCTTTCTCAAAATGTGCTGCTGGTGGTGATTTCAGACAAGGCTGCACTTCTTCACCTGCAAACAATGAGTATTTGCTTTTGGGGTGATCTGAAACCACTTTGAGCTGACTGTCATCCTTTACTTGTTCTGCTTCCTGCTCTGTCACCTTCTTGGCTTTAACATCATCTTTACTTGTAGATTTGACTGAGTGACCTAAATTTTTGATCATTACCTTCCCCTTATCAGTATGCCTTTTAGGCTGCTGATCTTCCTTTTGAGGATGAACATCTGACCAAAACAAAAAGAAATCCCAAGTCCTTCCCTCATGCTGCAACACTGTGGTGATGATCAGTTTGATTAGACCATGGTGGAAAAGTGACTGGAGGTGTGATCATCATTTTGCTTTATCTTGCTTGACATCTTCTGCAGGATTTTTAAGAAAAAGAAGGGAAATTTCATTTTAGAAACTCCTACTATGTGTTGCAGGAACCTGAAGTGATATTTAAAGACAAATGAATATCTGCCTTCACAGGTCACATAACTTTGCAGTATCCTTATGGGCTCAATCCACTCCTTCCTGAAATTTTGAATGAGGATACCCTTGTTCCAGTCAGGAGTCACATTAGGCAATAGGTATCTTTGGGGTTCAAACTCAAAAGGCAATTTTTTAAACCAATGCTCCCCCTCATTGTTGATCTCAGTAGCTTCTGCTATTAACTCCAGAGTCAATTTGAATTTCAAAGCATCCATCATGATCATATCATCTTTGAGTCCTTTAGCAAACTTGCAGGACACCTGAGTATTGAAACCATCTATCTTCTTGAAAAACTTCAACCAACCTGCCTGCTGAAATAGTTCTGCACAGTCAGGAAGCTTCTGAATCCAGGTTAGGTCTGTGGGCTCAGCCCTGTTGACCTTACCACTTTTCCCACTTTTTCCCATATTCTTCTTTCAGGAAACAAAAATAGTTTGGATTTAGATTTAAGCTTTTATCTCCTTCACAGTCTGTAATGCACTCATGGACAGGCCTATTGGTTTAAAAGATGCATGAAACTTTCCCAGCAGAAAATCAAATTCTCCTGACCTTAGGCTCAATGTTTTTATGTTACAACAGTACAAATTAGGTCTGAATATAGATAGATTGTGAGAATAGGTCAGTTCATGAATAAAACAGTCATAAGAGCACAGAAACACTGCTCATTCTTCACAAATGCATCATCAAACATCATGTCAGATTGCTTTAGGCTATGGACGACCCAAGCTCTTCATTTTTAGGGTTCAGGAAACCAGCATTATGATATACATTCAGACATGAACTCTTATTTTAATACAAACTGATTCAAATCATAGAAGACAACACTTTGATTGATTTGTAATGTCCAGGTTGCTCAATGTAGTTGAAGACTGTCAATGAAAGTGGTTGCTCTATCTTCAGTATTTGCTCCTCCTTCCTATGCATCAAAACAACTTTGATCCTCAAACTCAAAATTTCTGACTGCTTCAGATTTTGTAAGAATACAATCAATCACAGGCTGGTTAAACCAACTAGGGACTGATAGCACGAGAAGAGAGAAAAAAAACCCCTGTCTGCAAAACATTCACCTTCGCCAAAAACTGCTATCAAAAACCTGTATATGAAAGTCAACATGTTCTCCAAGCAATTGATATTGCTCTCCAAGCAATTGATTCTTCACATCATAACAATTATCAACAGCTTTTCAGACCAATTGAACAAACACTGAACACCTTCTGTGTAAAACATGAGCATAACAAATCAGTCTAGAAGTCCTATCAATGTTATTTCCTGTAGATTCTGGTTTATACTGGCATTAGGTCATGAGAAGAATCCTTTCAATTGGCTCATTATAACCAATATGCATCACTATCAGAGTCTCGAATGTATTGGAGAACAAATCATAAACAATATTCTTCAAAATGTCATTAAAATTTCACAGGCTGAATACTTTTAGGCTTAAGACTACTTTGCTGCTCTGTTCATGCAAATTCCTCGTAATAGCTTCAGATAGCTATTTCTATGGAAAAGAGTTTATTTTATGACCTATTCTATCACCTCCAGCGGCCAATTTCTCCAGATAATCGTGCAGCAAGAAAAACCCAAATTGTTCAGTTATAAGGGTTTGTATCAGAATACCTGTCAATTACTCAACTGTCATGGCTTAAAGCTTTGTTTTGGGGTATCAGCAGTCTCTCCTCATGCATACAGGTGTCTCCATGTCATCCCCTTAACTGCAGGTGCGTGAATTAAGAAGCCCTAATTTCTTGCTGGCGTTAAAACATTGTCTTCTCTTCACAGGAACAAAATCCACCTCTTTAGCGTTTTGATACGCATTACGAGCACTCCTCTTCGATAATAATACGTATAGAACGAGAATTTTGCAAGCTTTTGTCGAGATTTGCTGATTTTGTCCAACTGATTCTGCATAATATGCAATGATGAACCTGCTCTGCTTCGTGACTGAAAAGCAACTAAAATCCTGTCTAAACTACAGTAAACACGTGTTAAAACACTCACACAATACGATCAGTCACTTCCAGATGAAAATTATGATTGAAATCCGTTTGAAATTCGAAAAAACAAAGGCCCGCGATATTCTTGTAGTGCGCCCTTTGTTAAAATTTTGTCTAGTGCTACAAGAATAGCTGCCAAGCCAAATTCTCGCAGTTTTTCAACTTTCAGCCAAATTGTCGGAGGTTTAGAGAATTGCTAAGTTTAAGAAACAAGTCTAAATGCTCTCTAAACACATTAATGAATCCATTTTGATAATATGACTTTCTTTAACCCCTTTTGAAAATGCAAAAGACCACCAATCAAATAAAACCTACGAAAGGATACCCAAAAAACTATCAATTCATCAAGAAAACTCCTGAAGGAAAACAAAACTACAACTTAAAACAAAAGCTTAATGAGAAACAAACCAGAAAATTTAAGAAGTCAAGTCAAAATGGACAGAAAAATTATTGACTTAACATCTGGCTTCAGCTGCGGGATGAAGTCCTCCCTGTGAGGCTTCAAGAACTTGTAGACCAGTGCCTTCTGTCCTTTGTTTACCTAATTGCAAACTTCCATTGGGCTACGGAGTCTTTATTCAACCTCACTCACACTGGTATGTACAATGAAGAGTGAAAATGATCTCATAAACTGTAAAAATGCTTGAGGAATCGCCCATTAACAGGGCTGAGCAATTCCTCACCTTCCAAGGACTGCAAGATGAATGTATTATTTTCCAAAACTTTAGCTATCAGAAAGGGGCCAAACCATAGATTATCAAATTTGCCATGCTTACCCTTTTGTTCCTTTCTTGCATCCCATCTTAAAACTAACTCACCTTCTGAAAATGTATGCTCTTTAATTCTTTTGTCAAACCTGTTTTTTACCTTAGCTTTGTACAGCTGAGCTTCTTTGTCCACCTTCTCTCTATGCTGCTACAACTCTATCATCTCAAAGATCCTCCTTTGCATATCATCTGGTTTCTCTTGAGAGTTTTGGAGGAATTTCATCACTGGAATCCCCAACTAAACGGGGAACACTGCCTCTGTGCCATATACTAGCTGAAAAGGAGAAGTACCAATGGTCTGCTTTACTGTAATCCTGTCTGCCCACAATGCATACTTCAGCATTGAATCCCAAGACCTTTTGTTATGTTTCAGCAATTTCTTGATGCTTTGAATGACATTCTTGTTAGATGATTCAGCCTGGCCATTTCCCTGAGGATAATAGAGAGTTGAATGTTTTAAAATAATGCCATTTTTTTCACAGAAGGCCACCATTGCCTTGGATTTGAATGCTTTGGCATTATCAGTTATTAATCTGTGTGGACAGCCAAATCTACTCAGGATATTGTCTTCAATGAAATCCATAATCACCTTATCTGTAGCATTCCTTGTAGGAATGGCTTCTACCCACTTTGTGAAGAAATCTGTGGCTGTCAGAATCTAATGATGCTGTCCGGAAGATGCTGGATTTATCTCTCCAATAAAATCCAGACCCCATTGCTGAAAAGGGGCATTAACTACAATAGGCTTCAATGGCAAGGATAATAATTTCTGTTTACCTGCAAATTTTTGACAGGGTATGCAAGTTCTTACCTGCTGGTAAACATTTGAGAAGAGGGAGGGCCAATAGTATCCAACTCTCAAAATTTTGTAAGCTGTGGTTTTCCAATATTTATGCCCTCCACAAGCTCCTTCATGAGATTCTGAAATTACTTCCCCTATTTCAGCTTGATCCAAGCACCTTAACAAGATACCTCCTGGGTCTTTCCAAAACAATTGATCTTCCAGCAAACAATATTTAGTAGCTTTCAGCTTCAGAGATCTAGCAGCCTTCCTATCTAAGTGTTCTGGGCATTGCAAAAATAACAGGAAATAAACAATATCAGCATACCAATCTGAAGATGAATAAGAGTCCATGATTCTTTCTTTCTCCTGCATTGCTTGCTTTCCTTCAGGTACTGATTCTTCTGCCATAACATGTAATCCTAGTGCTTGACAATTTGAGTCAGCCAGAGGTTTGGCCAATCCTTGTCCTTTGACCAGCTTTGTAGGTATGATTTCCACCTCATATTCCATAATCTTAGCAATCCACTTTCCCCTCTTTCCTTCACTGTCAGGCTGTGTCAAAACATCTTTCACTGCTGCATTTGGAACAAATGAAATCACCTTTGAATGAAGAATATAACTTCTGAAAAATTTCAGAGATTTCACCAGAGCATAGGCTTGTTTTTCCAGAATGCTGTACTTCAGTTCAGAATCCCTGAGAGTCTTACTGAAAAAGGCAATGGGATGCTCTAGTCCTTCCTTGTTTTTCTGAAGTAAGACAACTGCAATTGTATCTGTTGAAGCAAAAGAAAAAGTAAGGAACTCCTTGGTAAAATCGGGACTTACCAGAACAGGTGCTTCAGTCAGAGCCACCTTGATTTTTTTGAAAGCTGCCTTTGCTTCAACAGTCCATTTAACTTCTTGGTCCTTCTTCAACATTGCTGTTATTTGTTTAATGGTCTCAGCAAAATTAGGAATGAACCACCACAGAAAATTTATCTTGCCAATAAATGATTGCACATCCTTTTTGCTCCTAGGAAAACTGATATTTAGTATTGCTTTGACTCTCTCAGGGTCAATTCTAATTCCATCAGCAGACACCAAATGACCCAATAGTCTTCCCTCTTGCGCAGCAAAATGAGATTTCTTGGGGTTGAAAGACAGTCCAAATTTTCTGCATTTCTGAAAAGTTTGCTTCAAATGTTTTAAGTGCTCGTCATCAGACTGTGAGAACACAGTAATGTCATCTAAATAAATGACAACAAACTTATCTTTCTCACCTACAAATGCAATGTCCATTGCCCTATGAAAAGTTGCTCCAGCATTCATCAGACCAAAGGGCATCTTATCGTACATGAAGGTTCCCCAGGGGGTGGTAAATGCTGTTTTTTCTCTGTCATTAGGGTGCATGGCAACCTGATTGTACCCTAAAAATCCATCCACCATGGAAATTCTCTGTGCTCCCACTACCTGCTGTAAGACCTGTTCAATCTTTGGCAAAGGGTAGTTGTCTTTTAATGAAGATCTGTTAAGATTCCTGAAATCAACACACAGTCTAATCTCCCCATTCTTTTTTCTGATAGGTACAATATTTGCAACCCAAGAAGAGTACCTGAGAGGCACTATTATCTTAGCATCCAGTAACTTTTTAATCTCCTTTTCAATCACAGGGAATAAGGCTGGATTTATCCTTCTCAATTTCTGTCGGAAAGGCTTGACATTGGGCTTCAAGGGAACCTTATGATGAATAATTGCTATATCATAGGTTTTTAATTCTTCATAGGACCATGAAAATACATCCACATATTCTTTCAAAAGCTTAATATATCTTCTCCTTTGTTCAGCTGTCAGAGATTTAGAAATTTTAACCATTCTTGGGTTTTCTGCAGTACCAATATTGCAGTCCACTACATTTTCTTCTGAAGATTGAACCACTAGCTTTGAAGGGGTGTCATCCTTGGTAAAAATTCTCTCTAAAGGCACTAAACCTTTAGGGATAAAATTACTCTTCAACTCAATGATCTTATGGCCTGCTATCTTACCTTCAGGAAACTCATTTTCAGCAAAAACATTTTCAGGAGACTCACTTTCAGCAGACTCATTTTCAGCAGACTCACAATCCTGTTCTTCTCCTTCATCTTGATCAATTTGAGCATTGGCAAACTCATCTGTAAGCTCAAGAAATTTCTTAATTTCAATATCATCTTCGAAAACCCTCCAGTGTTTCACAATGTCAGGGACACATGGTCTGTATCTTACCTCTATAGGATATCTTAACTGAGTAGTTTTAGGAATTTTGAAATATGAGGAAGCCAAAGCTAAAGAATCTGCAGTCTCATTGTGATTTCTTGGAATATGAGTGATATTGAATGCTATGAAATAATTATCAAGCATATCCCATACCTCATTCCTGTAGACCTTCAACAAATCCTGCTTTACTTGATAGTTGTTCTTCACTTGTCGAACAACCAACTCAGAGTCGCCATATGCAGTAATTTGCTGAATACCTAAGTCTTTAGCAGCTTTCAGTCCTAATATCAGAGCTTCATACTCAGCAGTGTTGTTAGTGGTAACAAATTCCAGCTTATACATGAGTTTCACTGTTTCACCTCCAGGAGAAATAAGTAAGACCCCAGCTCCAGCACCCTCTTTGCATGAGGATCCATCAAAATACGATTCCCACAGCTGATCTTCTTCTTCTCTGCAATGTTTCACTGGTTTTTCTTTTTCAACTTGTAAAAGGCCAACAAAATCATCTTCATCACTGAAATTCAACATACAAGTCCCTAGATCTTTGTCAACAGAGTACAATGGATGATTAGTGGGGTTTTTATCATCTGTGACAATGTAGGCAAAATGTAGTTCTCTGTAAAGTCTCCTATTTTCTCCACCAAAAACAGGAATGGTGGCATATGAGAGATCCATCTGTAAGGTTCCTCTTACCTTCTTTGCCTAGGATCTTGAAAGAAGCATACCAAACTTGGGTGTAATATCTGCTACAACAACATCCATTATGACACTCTTCATGGGCACCTGAGTAAGATTAACAACCATGTCTTTAATTACCCCTAGACACTTGACAGCTCAGGAGTCAAAGGCATATAAGTCATGGTAAGGTTTGGTGACGCTGAGACCAAGGGCTTCCATCACAGCTTTGGGCATTAAGTTATGAGATGCTCCAGAGTCTAATAGCAAATTGTGGATCATCTGGTCATGAACAGTTAAGGTAACATAGAAGGGAGGAGAAGCACCAGCTTCATTTTCTGTTTTCTCAGCTAGGGCAGAACCAATAAATATTTTTGGGCTTTCTTCTTGCAAATTGACAGTATCTGAAACAGGCTGACCACTGGCAGCAGGTTGATTATTAACAGAATTCATAACCTTTAAGATTGTTTGTTTATAAGAGGGATTCTTTATAAGTTCAGTCAATGGAACAGGAATTTTCAATTTTCCTAATTCAGTTTCCAAAATGAAATTCTGAGCTGACCTGTTTACCTCTTCAATTTCAGCATTTTTCTTGGACTTTTCTGCAGGCTGCTTCTTCTCTGTGATAGGATCAGCAACTTGTTTATCAGGAACATTTGCAGCTGGAACATTTGCAGCAGGTACATCAGCTTTCTTCTTGGGAGCTTGGACTACTTGTTTCGGACCAGATCTGAGATTAATGGTCTTCTTAATTCCATTCTGATTAGCAGCAGCATTTACAGCAGTTTTCTCCAATTTTAAATCATCTTCAACTTCATACAAATCAGCATCATAAAATTCAGAATTCAGAAAATCTTCTTCTATTACAAAACCTGTGGATAAACCATCCCCAAAGTGATTCATGTCTTGGTCAGTTTCGGTCTCCTCAAAGAGGAGCTGTTCATCAACCTCCTCTTCATCAGCTAAATTATTCTGAAAAGGTGGGGGCACTTTTTTCTCTTCATTCTCTCTCCTTTCCTGCTGAATGTCATTATTTCTTCGCTCCGTTGGCATGAATCTAGGAGCAAATTGGCTCCTGAACTGATTTGGATTATTTGGATTTCTCTGAGATTCTGGGGCAGCTTTAGCAGAATTATTTTCAAGTTCTAATTTGTTCAGCTTGGCAGTGAGAACCTTCACAAGTTTAGCCATTTCATCTATTTTGGCTTCAGCAGATTGAGGTGTAGCACTTGTTGAAACAGCCTCCTTCTTCCCTTTTCTTTCATATAACTGTTGAGGTGTTTCTTTTTTAAGTTTATTTGAAGCCAGTAAGTTTGACTCTACCTCCAATGCTGCATCTTGCATGTTGAGCAAAGAGACAGCTCTTCTTTCTCTGAGTAATAATGAAAATTCATGGTCAAATGCATTTGCATAAGTCAGTTTGGCTGATGTCTCAGTAGGTTTGATCTCTGCTGGAATCCTACTATACATCTTATTAAATCTTTTTGAGAAATCAGCAACAGTTTCATCCTTCTTTCTTCTAAGAGCACCAAACTCAGTGATATAATAAGTGTGGTCCTTGGTGTCTCCCCACTGCCTTAGGAAAAGGTCACGGAGTTCTTCAATGATTGTAATGGAGTTGGTAGGCAACTCCCTGAACCATTTTCTCACATCCCCATCTAAGCTCTGCACAAATACTCTCATCCATACATCTTTAATTTCAATGTTCTGATTGTCTGCATAACTCAGAAAAGCCTCCCAATGTTCTTCTGCAGTTGTTTCACCTTGCCCATTGAATCTAGGCATATATTTCTGATAATCATGAACAGGCAAGGCATGTAAAGGCTAGGGTAATGCTAATGGTGCATACCTAGAAGCTATCATTCCGTCCATCATATCCATGGGTGGATTTTGGCCTGCCATTGTGGATTGAGGTTTAGATTGAGGTTTTGAAGAGGAAGAAACTTGACTGGTACTTTCTTGGAATGAATTCTTTCCTATTTTCAGCTGAAAGAGTGGGATTTTTCTAGGAGAAGTAGTCTTAGCTTTCAAAAAGGTTTCTGGATTGGTAAAAACTTGAAAATTATTTTCAGGAATGATAGGTTTTAACCAAGGTGAGTTTTCAGCTGGGTCTAATGAATCACTCAACTGGTGAGGATCATAAGAAGATGGAAAATATTGGGACCTTCTGAGCTTTCTTACTGTTTTTATAATCTTTTCAGGTTCTGTCACACCCCGTAGCAAGGGAGATGTAGGTCTGCTCCTGGTTCCAATACTTCTAGAAGCCAGTGTGTCCAAATTTGGTGAAAATAGCCTTCAAAAGATGCTGGTTTAAGTCCACCTCTTAAACCAGGAAAATGATAAGTATCCCAGGGAAGATTTTCTTTAGCTTCGTCCCCAGCAATGGCGCTAAAGATGTTTGTGTCAAAAATTGTTACTAAGGCTAGGGTAACAAGCCAGCACAATCTTAAGAGAAAAAAACTCAATTCAAACTAGGGTTTAGGGTTTTGTTTATGTGTTTTTGGTTGTAAGCTTCAAGATCATGCAGGGAATACATTTAGAGTAAAAGCAACAACTAAATCATAGACATAAACTGATAAAGATGCCCAAACATATCACAAAAATCCAACAAAGATACTATGCTGTGGTTCATACATTAAAAGATAAGCATTACCAGAAAAATACATCAACTAGCAATGAAATTACCATTTAAGAAGCAAAACATGCTCAATAACAAAGCCAACATAGACAAAATGTGGGGGAAAGAGTCATATATCACATTATTTCATCAGTAAATGTATACAAGAGTTACAGTACCAGTTCTCTGAACAAGTCTGATAGTACAAGCAGCTAGCAGACCTCCTGATGCTCCGAAAATCCAGAACCCTAACAATGTCTTGCTAACTCATTTAAATAACAAAGTTCTCCCAAAATCAGTTAGGTTTCACCTCCTAACTACCTCCATCGAATCACTAAACAGGTAAAGTAAAAAGTTACTTTTACAAAATTACATGATTTCTAAAAATGGCAAATGCTTAACAAAAAGTGTTTATCAAAAATAACCACTAACTAAAAACAGTTTCATATCTTCTTAGCTGCCTCAACAAGAAGAGATATTCCATCTAGGCTTCGAATCCTTTTCTTAGCTCTTTTGTCCTTTTTCTCCATGTCAATTAACCTTTTCTGCAAGTCTTCATTTTCCTGTTGCAAATGATCAACAGTCTTCTCCAGCTTTGCACAGTACCTGTCAGCAACTCTTTTCCTGCTAAGGACTTCTTTGGATACCTCTGCTAGTTCTTGGAAGTGTCCTTTAACATCCAAAAATTCTTCTACAAGTCCTTGATTAACTTTGAATAATCCATCATTGGTTTCTTGCAGGTGCTTCATGTGTTTCCTGTATCTCTGAATACTTTCCTGTACATCCTCTTCATCAAAATTTGGGATCTCTGATATATTGTCATCCTACATTAAAAGATTTGAAAAATCAACATGAACATCTAAATATCCTGCTTGCTTGAGAATAGCTAGATCCTTTTCATCCAATTCATGATCTTCAAGAGTATCTGCCTTTGCTTTATCTTCTTCCTGCTGCTTAGTAAGTCTATCTTTAATTTCAACAATTATTTCTAATAATTCAGACCTAGGCTGTTCAATTTCTCCTACTAACTGTGATCTTTTTGTCTCTGCAGGTTGGGAAGAGGAGGAAGGCTTGACAGTTCTCTTTCCCTTACCTTTACTGCTCTTTTTAACAATTTCTATTTTTTCACTAGAGGAAGAACTAATCATCACAGTTTCCTGTCTGGACTCTAGTTTGGGGTTAAGTAGCTTTTTCATGTTCCATCTCAGCTTGTTAGTAGGTCTGGTTTTCGGTCTTCTGTATGCAGCTACATTTATCTTTTTCTTCCTCTTAGATTTTGCTGATTTTACCCTTGAGGTAGGAAAGTCTCCAAATGCTTCTGTACTTGGCTCTGTCTTAACAATCTGCTGTTCATCCTCCAATAAATAACCTTCATCTTCAGATAATATGGTAAGAGGGCTCCTTTGTTTAGTTTGTAAGTCCTCTTCAGGAGTAGTAGCTCTCTCTTTATCAATAGTCCTAGCTTGCTCAAAATGTGATGCTGGTGATGATTTCAGACAAGGATGCACTTCTTCACCTGCAAACAATGAGTATCTGCTTTTGGGGTGATCTGAAACCACTTTGAGCTGACTGTCATCCTTTACTTGTTTTGCTTCTTGCTCTGTCACCTTCTTGGCTTTAACCTCATCTTTACTTGTAGATTTGACTGAGTGACCTAACTTTTTGATCATTACCTTCCCCTTATCAATCTGCGTTTTAGGCTGCTGATATTCCTTTTGAGGATGAACATCTGAACAAAACAAAAAGAAATCCCAAGTCCTTCCCTCATGCTGCAACACTGTGGTGATGATCAGTTTGATTAGACCATGGTGGAAAAGTGACTGGGAGGTGATCATCATTTTGCTTTATCTTTCTTGACATCTTCTGCAGGCTTTTTAAGAAAAAGAAGGGCAAGTTCATTTTAGAAACTCCTACTATGTGTTGCAGGAACCTAAAATGATATTTAAAGACAAATGAATATCTGCCTTCACAGGTCACATAACTTTGAAGTATCCTTATGGGCTCAATCCACTCCTTCCTGAAATTTTGAATGAGGATACCCTTGTTCCAGTCAGGAGTCACATTAGGCAATATGTATCTTTGGGGTTCAAACTCAAAAGGCAATTTTTTAAACCAATGCTCCCCCTCATTGCTGATCTCAGTAGCTTCTGCTATTAACTCCACAGTCAATTTGAATTTCAAAGCATCCATCATGATCATATCATCTTTGAGTCCTTTAGCAAACTTGCAGGACACCTGAGTATTGAAACCATCTATCTTCTTGAAAAACTTCAACCAACCTGCCTGCTGAAATAGTTCTGCACAGTTAGGAAGCTTCTGAATCCAGGTCAGGTCTGTGGGCTCAGCCCTGTTGACCTTACCACTTTTCCCACTTTTTCCCATATTCTTCTTTCAGGAAACAAAAACAGTTTGGCTTTATATTTCAGCTTTGATCTCCTTCACAGTCTGTAATGCACTCCTGGACAGGCCTATTGGTTTAAAAGATGCATGAAAATTTCCCAGCAGAAAATCGAATTCTCCTGACCTTAGGCTCAATGTTTTTATGTTACAATAGTACAAATTAGGTCTGAATATAGATAGATTGTGAGAATAGGTCAGTTCATGAATAAAACAGTCATAAGAGCATAGAAACACTGCTCATTCTTCACAAATGCATCATCAAACATCATGTCAGATTGCTTTAGGCTATGGACCACCCAAGCTCTTCATTTTTAGGGTTCAGGAAACCAGCATTATGATATACATTCAAACATGAACTCTTCTTTCAATACAAACTGATTCAAATCATAGAAGACAACACTTTGATTGATTTGCAATGTCTAGGTTGCTCAATGTAGTTGAATACTGTCAATGAAAGTGGTTGCTCTATCTTCAGTATTTGCTCCTCCTTCCTATGCATCAAAACAACTTTGATCCTCAAACTCAAAATTTCTGACTGCTTCAGATTTTGTAAGAATACAATCAATCACAGGTTGGTTAAACCAACTAGGGACTGATAGCACGAGAAGAGAGAAAAAAACCCCTGTCTGCAAAACATTCACCTTCGCCAAAAACTACTATCAAAAACCTGTATATGAAAGTCAACATGTTCTCCAAGCAATTGATATTTCTCTCCAAGCAATTGATTCTTCACATCATAACAATTATCAACAGCTTTTCAGACCAATTGAACAAACACTGAACACCTTCTGTGTAAAACATGAGCATAACAAATTAGTCTAGAAGTCCTCTCAATGTTATTTCCTGTAGATTCTGGTTTATACTGGCATTAGGTCATGAGAATAATCCTTTCAATTGGCTCATTATAACCAATATGCATCACTATCAGAGTCTCGAATGTATTGGAGAACAAATCATAAACAATCTTCTTCAAACTGTCATTAAAATTTCACAGGCTGAATACTTTTAGGCTTAAGACTACTTTGCTGCTCTGTTCATGCAAATTCCTCGTAATAGATTCAGATATCTATTTCTATGGAAAAGAGTTTATTTTATGACCTATTCTATCACCTCCAGCGGCCAATTTCTCCAGATAATCGTGCAGCAAGAAAAACCCAAATTTTTCAGTTATAAGGGTTTGTATCAGAATACCTGTCAATTACTCAACTGTCATGGCTTAAAGCTTTGTTTTGGGGTATCAGCAGTCTCTCCTCATGCATACAGGTGTCTCCATGTCATCCCCTTAACTGCAGGTGCGTGAATTAAGAAGCCCTAATTTCTTGCTGGTGTTAAAACATTGTCTTCTCTTCACAGAAACACAATCCACCTCTTTAGCGTTTTGATACGCATTACGAGCACTCCTCTCCGATAATAATACGTATAGAACGATAATTTTGCAAGCTTTTGCCGAGATTTGCTGATTTTGTCCAACTGATTTCGCATAATATGCAATGATGAACCTGCTCTGCTTCATGACTGATAAGCAACTAAAATCGTGTCTAAACTACAGTAAACACGTGTTAAAACACTCACACAATACGATCAGTCACTTCCAGATGAAAATTATGATTGAAATCCGTTTGAAATTCGAAAAAACAAAGGGCCGCGATATTCTTGTAACGCGCCCTTTGTTAAAATTTTGTCTAGCGCTACAAGAATAGCTGCCAAGCCAAATTCTCGCAGTTTTTCAACTTTCAGCCAAATTGTCGGAGGTTTAGAGAATGGCTAAGTTTAAGAAACAAGTCTAACTGCTCTCTAAACACATTAATGAATCCATTTTGATAATATGACTTTCTTTAACCCCTTTTGAAAATGCAAAAGACCACCAATCAAATAAAACCTATGAAAGGATACCCAAAAAACTATCAATTCATCAAGAAAACTCCTAAAGGAAAACAAAACTACAACTTAAAACAAAAGCTTAATGAGAAACAAACCAAAAAATTTAAGAAGTCAAGCCAAAATGGGCAGAAAAATTATTGACTTAACAAAACCTATTGAAGTTATGGATGGTATAGATGAATTGAATAAAGTCATTAAGTCATGTGGTGATGATATGACCAGGCAGGATAAGCAAGAATTCAAATTGATGGCTAGCCAATTTATGGGTAGTAGAAGTTTCCATCATGAAGAGAAACATAATACCATTTATTTTGAAGACCTTAATGATTTCTTGAAGGAAGTTATGAAAAATAATTCAAAAATAACTCATTAAGGAATAATCATCAATGCACAAGTAGGGAGGAGACCAAGGAGCTACAAATTTCTGTGGGTGGTGAAGAAGAAAAGGAATTACATCAAGAGGATCGAAATTCACTCCCAAATGAATTTGAAAAATATGAGGAAACATCACATCAGAAGGAAGAAGAGTACCTTGAAACTATTGAATATCATTCTGAAACAAATTCTACTATGGACATGGACCAAAGGGGATCTACGGATGGATGTTTGAACTATGAAGGAGTACCTAATGATGGGTGCTCACACCTCTATTTTGGTGACATAGAGATCACTTTTTAAAGTGTTTCTACAATCCAAAGTTCCATTAAACATGAAAATTGATACCTTGTAGCAGTTGAAGAAGAAACAAGATCAACTTCCCCATCACCACTTGAGCTTCATGAAGTTGGTCCAAGCAAGAAGGAAGAAGATGAGGAGGTTAATTTGCAAGAGCCTCATTTTCCTTAAGGGTCCTTCAAGATGAATTAAAAGAAGATTCAAGAGGCCCTTAGAATACCCCATGACACTCAAGAATTGATATCAAATTCTTGTTGGAGAGATACTTCCTTGGAGGAGCCATCCTTCCTTGAAGACATGGAGAAGATTCAAAGCAATGTTATCAGAACCCAACCAGTTTTGAAAAAAACCCCGTTTGGACCGGTTTATAGGCTTCAGCGATTCAAATCACACTCTCAAACTGTTTTTGGCTGGTTTCATACGAAATGGGCCGGTTTCAAGGATGAACCAACCGGTTCCGTACAAAACCGCTCGATTTTCTCCAAACTGGCCGGTTCAGTACAAAACCGGTCGGTTCTGTACAAAAACACCAAGGACCCCCAAAAGAAGCTAATTTCAAATTCTTTCAATAAAATAAAAAATAGGGTCCATGTGTGAGTTGTTTAATTGACCCATGACCCTTCTAATGTTATAATAGGAGGCTCCCACCCTCCATGTCAATCAAATTTCATTGTGGATGGACTTAGGCCAACATTGATGTTGTAGTTAGACAAGTGCCTTTAGGCCTAGGGGATTCAAGCCATGCTCATGTTGAGGATGTAGATGATGACTCTAAGTTTGAGCATGAGGACTCAGATAATTCTGATATATGATTAGAATCATTAGATTATAGATTCTAGAGTCTAGAATACAATCATATGCTTATATTTTGTTTTTAGAGGCCATTTATAACCTCTTTGTTGATGTACTTTTCTTTATTTATGTATTTGCAATCGATGCTATTTTGGTTTTATACGCTCTTACTTGCTATATACATGAGAAACTTGACATATTTGTGTATAATGGTTTGAATTCACATGGATGCACATGGATATATATATATGTATTTTTTGAAAATATTAATGTTTTATGTAATTTTTCTCAACCAGTTTTTTGATCCATTTTGTTTCTCGGTTTTTGTCCAGTTCTGGTCTGGTTTAGGTTCCCAGGGTTGGCCGGTTCGACCACTGGTTCAGTTCTGATAACATTGATTCAAAAAACAATGTGCAACATCAAAGGTAATTTCATGTCTTTGATTTTTGATAGAAAAAATGTCATTGATATTAGTGAATGGTTACATGAATCCTAATTAAAGAATAATGAAGTTATTCATAAGCTCACAATTCAAAATGAGCAACTTCTTGAAAAGTTGCAAGACACTTGTTTTTCCTCCAATGTTTGATATTATCAAATGGTAGATTGTTTGGAGGATTCTCATGAAATGGTGGATCATGAGAAATTTGGAAATTTGAATGTACTTGATGTGTTTGAATATGAACTTGAAGATATCCAAACACTTGATGTGGTGGAATAGGAACTTAAATTGTCTCTTGATGAAGGTTATGCAATTTTTAAAGAAGAGCATGATTCCTCTACATTGGAACCAATCTATGACAAAGGTTTCACACTTTTGAAGGCGTTGCATGATACTACCCATATGGATCCTTACCATGATGAAACTTCTACACTTTTTGATCATTTGGGTGAGTTAGTTCTTTCTCCTACATCCTACAATTCCATGTTTTGATGCATAAGTCTCAATGAAGTATGGGTGAAAGGGTTGTTTTTGATGGTGCCACATGAGGAGTATGAAACTCCTATATTAAATTTTTATGATGACATGGTTGAAGAAAACTCTTATTAACATTTTCAGTAGCATCCTTTGTTACTTTATGATGACGCACATCTACATGGATGCACCTATGATATGCATTTGAGTCACTTGAAGACTTATGGTTTTTATTGTTCAACACTTGGTTCATTTGATGTTGGAGGAACTTCATCCGACACTAGGGTGAATAGACTTATGATAGGAGAACATTTTGTTACCAGCCACATACATTGTTATATATTTATGATTCACTCATTCATGGATGTATTAGTAAGACTTATTTGAGTCATTTGAAGTCTCCTTGTTTTTGTTGCTCACTATTTGGTTCAAATTTGAGTGGAGATTCTTCATTCACTTCTTGGATGAAAGAATACATGGCTGAATATTTTGATGCATATCACTTCCTTTTGGACTAGAATTATAGGACATGTGATACTCACCTATGTCATTGGAGAATATTTGATTGGTCACTTGAAGCATGTATGTACTTGGAAAATGGTAGTCTACTCACTGGGAGGTATAAGCACTTTCATGATTTCTTGGTGAGGCACCTCCTTGATGTAAATTATTATTATGTTGTTATATACTTTGATGATATATATTATGCACTCATGATGTGTGGAATAATGCATACAATAAAATGGGATCCATGAATTCTATTTCAAAATGGTATGGGTTGGACAACACTCTTAATTGTTGGAGTGCAATGCAAGCAATGGGACCCTGGGATAGTTTTTATTCCCATTGATTTCAAATTCTTTGGGAAACAAGCAGTATGGGAGATGGATTTCCCACTTACTAAGGTGATGTTAATAATAGTAGTGCAGCAGGAAGAACGGTGGTTCCTCTCTGAAATATTCATGACTCAAGGTCGGAAGGTCAGTGGCAACTTCAAAGAATCATACAGAAAGCAGATTCTTCAACAACCATGTTTAAAATTGCGTGAGGACAAGCAATATTGGGAAGGGAGGATTTGTAATGCCCCAAATTTTTCATTGGGTCACAATGGCAAAATCACATTCTCCATATTCATGAAATTTGTCAAAGGTATGATAAAATTCAAATAATTGCCAAGGAGGAAAATCACTAGTTTCCTAGGTTGGGGGTGGAAGCTTTGAGATTTGGAATAAGGGGGATAATAAATGATGTTTAGACATTAGAAGAGGATAAATATTTAATAATGTATCTTATTAAATAAATACAATATAAAATTGAAATGGCTATGGAGAATGGAGACACATGGAGACTATGGGGCCCACTCAATCTAGAATTCTTATGTTAAATGGCATCCTCGTCTTGTAATTTCGAAGTTTTCTCACCATATTTTAGCTCTATGGAGTGAGGCACACTTGGTGATCTTTTCATATATTTGAGGGAGATTATATTGCTCCAGTATTTTGTATTAAAATGTAAATTCTCTTTTATTTAAGTTCATAAATCTCTCAGGTAAAAAATCCAAGATATCTCATGTATTATTGTCCAATATTGAAGAAACAATGCCATTTCCCCAATACCTTGTTGTAAACTCTTGCAATCTTGATGAAATCGAATATATGTGTTCACCATTGATTATTTATGAGTGAATTAACTGTAATTAATGTATACTATGGGTTTCATGTTCAGTAACTGAGAATTTGTGGTCATTGGGTCGAATTTCATTTCATTTGGAGCAAACTACATCTCGTTTTCCCAAGGGTCCAAAACTAGTCTTTTTATTATATCTGATTGAAGGAAGTGATAAAAGACATGGGAGGTCAATTTATTATGTATATGAGTCTCTGATAATGTATTATAAATTTAATATTCTTAAATTTGAGAATTCTAGTGGGTTTCAGCACACTTGGGAAGCCATTTCTATCATTCACCCCGGGGGGGATTTGAGCCCCAAAATTGCTAGTTAAAGCATCTATCTTATTCAGAATCTGATATAGAATTGAAGAAGTAATTGGAAGGCCATAATAAATCCATAAAAATTATAATTAAGTTATTATATCACTCATACACCTTATGGTACAATTCGAGAGAATTTGGAGCTATTTGGAGTCATCTACCATTGGGGGTTGGAACCTCAAAACTACTAGTAAATTCATGGAGTTCTCTTGGATACCTATTCGAACCAAAAAGAACATATGATTATCAAAATATATTTAATTAATTTCTGATAACAGATCCAAGTATCATACCCACCATTAGTGAAGTTTTTATAGTGTTGTGAAGAGATTTGTTCCAAAACCCAGGGGGGATTTCCACCTCCCAAATTGACTAGTCTTCTCCTGAAACTTCTTACCTTGAAAATTGCAGACCATGGTTGGGTATATCAGTTTATTATATGTCTGATATATGTGATAATATTTCCCATCACCCCTTAGGATCTTCCTCACCAATTTTGAAAGAAATTGGAGTAATTTTGGAATCAATTGAATCCATATAACTAGAGTTGTAAGAAGATGAATTTGAGTACATTGTGAAAGAATTGAAGAATTGGTTATTTTGATAAAAAAATAATAAAAGGGGAAATTACATGGTCATGTACATTTTGAGGTTTATAACAACATGGATGGTTACAAATGATACCAAAATAAAGGTTGCATGAGCCATAATTTGTGGGGTCCTTAGCCACTACGTAGGAATTATAAATGGGAAATTTGTCATGTGACTAGGATATGGTGTCCATTTAAATTTTGTTACACCAAGTCGAGTTCAATGCCAAAAAGTAGTTTTTTCAGTCAAAACTTTAGTGTACTCTAAGGTACTATCTCCAAGGCTCTTCATGGGCACCAGGAATTGTTCTCATGGTTTGAGCGATCATTCATGGACAAAATTTAGGGCCTTGTTGATGACGATGATTATGGAGAGGATTAAATTTTTTATTTTGATTAGGGTTTAATTAGTTAAGGGGTTAGGGGATTTAGGCATAAGGGGGTTTATAAGGAGTCATGGTTATTCTTTAATGAGGTTATGGTCACTATGGTCATTATGGTCACATTAGGGGGTTAGGGATTTGGTAGGGGGGTTTAAAAAACCACCTCCAAAACTCATTAGGATTGGAATTTTATTTACCTATATTGATAGTTTGGGATAGAAGGTTCTACATAGTTCAATGCTTAGCTGTTAGGGGTTTTAGCGGTTAGTTTCCTTATGTTTAGGTTATGATGTATGCATTGTGCAAAATACATAGTCACTATGGTCACACTATGGTCACAGTGGTCACATTAATTAGCACTTAAGGTATTTAGGGGTTAGGGATTAGTTGGTTAATGGTTTAGGGGATTTGGGATTAGGGAGTTTATAAGGAGTTAGGGTTACAGTTCAATGGGGTTATGGTCACTATGGGCATTAAGGTCACATTAGGGGGTTTAGGTTTAATGGGTTAAGGGATTAGTCATTAATGGTTTTAATGGTTAGGGGCCTTAGGGTTTAGGATACTCAGGGGTTAGGGTTTAATGCATTAAGTGATTAGGGGATTTGGGTAATTTAGGGGGCTTATAAAGAGTTATTCTTAGGGTTTAATGGGGTTATGGTCACTATGGTCAATATGGTCACATTTAGTGGTTAGGGGCCTTAGGGGTTAGGGTTTAAGGGGTTAAGTGTGTAGTAAGGATTTCTCCTCATTGCAGGAGAAAGAATGGCTCCCTTGTGCATATAGGGCACAAGGGTAGATTCCTACTCTTTGAAAACAGGAAAAAACGAAATGGAAATAGCATAAACAGAACAACAAATTAAACTAAGCTAATCTAGTGACATAAAACTAAAACTAGACTCAAATATGAGCTAATAACAGAAAATAAAGAGGGAGATGAAGCCCTTGTGAACCCCTCTGCAGAAAATGGGTTAGGGTTCCGCCTCCTTGAAACCTGCAAGCAACCTAAGCTACTACAATGGCAAACCTGCAAATAATTTCAACAATAGAACCTGCAAAATAAAAATAACAGTTAGGAAGAAAAAACAATTAAACAAACATGAAAAGAAATGTTATACCTCACTTGGGTGGAAATGGGCCACCATGCCCTAGCTCATGGGAGCACCTCTCTCTTGGTTGAGAAGCAATGGCTTGATGGGATGGAGATGGAGGAGAGGGAGTGTGGGTGGTTTGAGAGGCAAAGGTCTCAAAGCATCCATGGGAAGCATAACAATAGGCAAGGGAGGAGTGTTTTTCCAAGGGTTTTAGGGTTTTAAGCACTTGGTCAGGGTTTTAGCCTCTTTTTTGGACCTTAGTCCCTTCCACCCTAACTTTAGCCCCTTTTATGGTTTTAGCCCCTTTTTGAGGGCTTTAGCTCCTAGGGGGCTATTTTGGGCTCCTTTTTGGGGTTTTTAGCCCATTTTCTTCATCCTTGGGATCTTTTGGAGGTGTGGGGGTCAAATGGAAGGTTTTATGGAGTGAAATGAGTGTTGTGAGATGGTGTCCTTGGGTGGTGTAGACAATTGAGAGCTATGTGGGGGATTTTTGGGTTAACAGATTGCCCCTTGATGTGTGAGGGTAGGAGCTCAATCTATGGCCGACAGACATCATAGGATTTGTTGTGTAGAGGTGTTGCTTCTGGGGCTGGGGCATGGTGGCTTTTGGTTTTTGTATTAATTTGGTTCCCATCAATGGGTGAGATACAATAAATGTGTGACATGTATATGGATGAGGTGGGCATTCCCATGCTTGTGAAAATGTCAAAAGAATCATTTGATCTATGCTCCAAAATACAAGAGCCGATCATATACAACTGATGTTACAATGCTGGTTGCTTCTATGTGAGGCTGAATACAACACTGAACTGGTACATTAGACCCATGGCATTCTCATGGAATGCTATATATTCATGACTGATGGTCCGCTAGATCTGGAATGGTACATAGCTATATGGACTTGCTAATTGAGAGTCAGAGTCCTTGTGGTACAAGTATGCTGCATCAATCATAAAGGTATATCGAAGCACTGCTGGGGCTTCTGATCACTGTCTCCAACGCAACTCGGAAATAACAAGGGACATAACCTATTTAGGTCCCTTGAGTGTACTCACCAATGTGCTAGAATTAGGTGACATCTAGGGTCTTTGGCCAAGTATTGTGCGGAACAAACCCTGTATGAATCTCAATGGTGCGATGATGGAGTTGAAGTCAAACACGTGAGAAACAACCATCCCAAGAGGCACTAAGGACTCCTCTCAAGTGGTACAAGGAACTCATCAATGATGTTAATGAAACCAAGGTACAGGGACCTCTGGGTCTATCCTCTAGAATATGTGTGTTGGCATCGACAGAGGGAGACCTGCCCCTAGTCAAGGCAATGATGTTTCCTTAACCAGGAGCGTGAGGTGGATAACCGAAAGGTGTGAAGCAATATGTGGACTGACTCACTGAATTGGAGGGTAGGGGAGGGAAGGGAAAGAATTGAACAGGGGCAGGGGGGAATGGGAGACTCAAACTTCCTTTGTTCAGAGTATGATGGTAGGGCATACCAAGTAGCCAATGAAACTGAATCAAGGGAATGGGATCATAGCTGTAATACCAGGAATGTCGCTGCAGATGGGAAATACTTGGAGGAGGTGGACACTTTTGATACTAATGGGATCCAAGGAAGACACATTGCAGCGTACTCTGAAAAAATGTGATCCAATGTGGGGATGCTACCAAACTATTTTCTATGGGGTGGTGTCTAGGGACACCATTGTGGTACGATATCGTGCATTTTTGGTGAGCCCAAGAAGGTAAATGCTAGATGGTGCTTTCAATTTTAGAGAGTCTGAAAGCATGAAGAAGACTCCAGTGGGGGCTCTTTTTCATTGGTAGTCTCCTGTGTCTAAAAAAGGGATAAAAGCATACATAGGAGAGCTCGTTCATCCTTGAGGGGATGAGAGACTTCTTTACTGTTGGTAGTCCAATCAGACCGAAAAAGGTTAAACTTATACTGACTGGACGGTCATTCAGATACTTTTACAAGCATGAACAAAACCAAGTTTGCTCGATGATCTTTTCTTGTTGAAATGGATGGAAATAAGCTTAATGACAACCGGTGGTGAGGTTTTTCATAAAGTGCAGCCCCTCCGCCTTAGAAAGCACAAAAGTATGCAGAGGGGAACAGTCTTGGATTGAGTGTGCCAAGGAAGTCCTTTTCATGAAATGGTCTACATGGTCCGTAAAAGGAGGCAAACGAGACGATGTAGATGCCCTTTCCTATACTTTAGCGAGCATGAAAGGAAGTAGCTATGCTCGACGATCTTTTCATTGTTTTAAGGAGTCAGAAAAGAGTTTAAATGAAACTCCAATGTGGTCAACCGACTATGGTGGCATGAGCGGTACCCCATGTCAAGACGGTGGATAGAGGTCCAAAGGTCATCCGCGTAGTATGGGTGGAGTAGAAGGCTCTCAAACATACCAATACATGGGTGGGATATATCATGGCAGAGGCTCGTGAGTTGGTGGGGTGGAGGCACGCAAACTGAGGTGGCTCTCGGACAGAGGTTAGGAGAGCGTGTGTGTGTGTTGCAGTGGACAAACTTGACTACATGCGATGTGAGTGCAAGTCCATGGACACTTATATGCCAAATACATGGAAGAAAAATAAATTGTTTTATGGACAATGGTCCAGAGGTCTGCGTAAGGTGCGGTGAAAAAATACAATTATAAATACAAAAATAAAAGTATAGTACAATCCTTAACGGGTGGCGGCCCGATAGCTTGCATGAGTAGCGGTCAGGAAGTGTGATACGAGTACCGATCCGTAGACACTTGCATCATCATGTCATGGCTCATGAATCAAGGTGACTTGTGGGAAATGGTCCTAAATTGACTTATTAAACATGAGACAATGGTCTCATAAGGAAATGAAAATTTGATCTCGGAGGTGTGAGAGGTGTCTTGAACAGGTTCCAGGTGACTTTTGACTAGCAGCTGATGGTGTTGCCTTTGATTTTTGCTAAAAAAACATTGAAAAACTAGAAAAAGAAAATGAAGTGACTCATTGGTGATGTTAAGCATAAAATTTATTGAGGTAAAGCCCATTGCGAGGGTTCTCCAAGAGTTTTCCATCAGGGTCAATGAGGGTGTATGCCCCTTTTTCAAGGCAATGGTGGACAATGTATGGGCCATACCACATTAATTCAAACTTTCCTTTGCCCAATTTATCATTGGGTTGGTCGTAGACTAGAACCATATCACCTTTGCTAAAGGATCGAGGGTGGACATGGGAGTCATATTGGATCTTTTATCGTGTTTTTGCTGCTTTGATGGCTTGGAGGGTAGCTCGACAGTCTTTTATGTTTTTCTCGAGTTGGAGGATCCGTTCTTCTAAAGGTGAAGTATCAGGAAGGAGTTCCACTGTGAGGCGGAGAGATGGGATTTGGAACTCTATAGGGAGCATTGATTCAACTCCATGTACTAGGTGGAAAGGGGTGAAACTGGTTGCAGTTTTTTGTGGATGTGTGATAAGCCCATAGTGTAGAGAATAGCATGTGATTCCAGTTGGTTTTGTGATTTCCTACCATCCATTGGAGCATTGTTTTGATGATTTGTTGACCGCTTCAACTTGGCCATTGCCTTGGGGGTAGTAGGATGATGAGTACTGGTGTTCGAACTTCAACATGGTTGTCATTTCATCCCACACGGCGTCTTGGAAGTGTACCCCATGGTCTGATATTAATTGTTTAGGGACACCAAACCCTATAATAACATGGTTGAAGACAAAACATGCTATAGTTTCAGCTTTGCAATCAAATGTGGGCATGGCTTCGACCCACTTGGTGAAGTAATCGACTGCCATGATGATGTATTTGTGACCATTAGCCGAAATGGGGTTGATTGTCATGAAGTTGATTTCCCATTTGCAGAAGGGACTGACTATGACTACGAGGTGTAATGGTGTGGGGGGGGTTCTTGCCTTTGGGGAAAAAAGCTGACAACTGCGGCAATGTTTGACTTCCTCTATGCAATCAGCAAAGATGGAGGGCTAGAAATAACGAGTACATAGAATCTTTTGGGTGGTTGCTAGGCTTGAAAGGTGACCACCACAGGCTCCACTATGACTATCGTTGAGGATGGTCTTGACCTCATCACGGGTGAGGCAATGACATAGGATGGTATCAATGCCTCTACAATACAGAACATCTCCAATCATCAAGTGGCGAATGGCTTGGTGTCGGATGCGTCGCCTATCCTCACAATTGAAGTGCGTTGAAAAATTTTGCATTTGTAAATAGAGAACAATGTCCCCATACCATGGGTCTTCTATAGATATGACGAATAGGAAATCATCAGGGAGATCATCCTTGGGGGGTGATGATGTGGTTAATGGGGGCAGATTGGTCATGAGTGTGGCTAGTGCGAGTGCCTTTGTGCTTTTGGGAGACACAAATTCTAGGTCAAACTCTTGGAGGATGACTACCCATTTGGCTGCTTGACCTTGTAGAAGGTGACGGCTTAAGAGGTACTGCATTGGGTTTGAATTAGCCACTACACGAGTATGGTTGGAAATGATGCAGTGGCACAATTTTTGAGCCGAGAAGACGACGATGAGGGCTAATTTCTCCTTAGGTGAATATCGTAATGGGGGTCCTATTAGCTTTTGACTAATGTAGTAAATCACGTGCTCATGGTGAGCATCCTATTCTTGGACCAAGACTCTAGTAATGGCATTTTCTGAGGCTGACATGTAAAGGATGAAATATCGAGTGAAATCTGGTGGTGAGAGTAATGGTGCAGAAGCCAGGGCTTGTTTGAGTGCCTCGAACGATTCTTGTGCTTGCTGATCCCAAACAAAGGGGATTTTTGTTGGGCTATAGGATAGACCTGGGTTTTATACCATTAACTTTGCACCAACAAAAATACCCACAGTGTTGGCCCTTTCGGCAACAACCTACGAACAGGTTGCAGTCTCACCCGAAACAACTATGGGGTGTCGCAGAACCAGGTTTCTGCAACCAGAAGAGGGATATTACTGTACCTTTATCCTTAACAACAATTATTTATACCAAACAGAACTTTGTTATTCACTTAATTAGCTTCGCATTTAGATAAAAGGCGTTTCTTGCTTAACCCTTAACTGGGAATTCACAGCGAAGTTAATAGTTAACAGTTATCTTACTTTAGCAATTATCTACTTATCAATGCATAAAATAAAACCATAACAGAAAAAACAAAAAAGAACCACAACACAATATATAACGTGGTTCACCCCTAGTGTAGGGGCTACGTCCACAAAACTGCGCTTTTATTCCACTTATTACAAAACAACAGTTCTAATCTATGCACTCAGCAACAGATCTTCCTTTCAAGTCTAACTACGCACTTAGCTATAGTTCCTTTCTTACAATCTCTAAGTTGTGCACTCAGCTACAGTTCCTTTCCTTACAAAACCCTCTGCGCACACAGTTGCAGAGGTCATCCACACACACAGCTGGGACTTGACCTTAAAACCCAAAAATAGATCTAACTTGTTCACATGATATGATCCTCATTTCATTAGATACCCTTGACATCTTTACATGAGTTCCTATTTATACAAGTGCACTATTACAAAATCATGGGCTTACACCCGAAATTTATGGACAATTACAAAAAAGAGGGCTTTGACTCAACCCCGATACCCCTAAGACTATTTTGAGTCGCAACTCCACTTACAAGTTTCCACAAAAACCATGGAGTTACCAAAATTAGTGACCGTTAAGGCGCGCACCCCAACAGGCCCCTAAGACTCACCAGTGTCCCGTCCTGGGACACTCTGCTGCTTGTCTAGTGGGATAGTATTATTGGTGAAGATAGTAAAATGCTGCTGGCTGCTTGCTCCTTCTCTACTAGCTCCTTTTGTACTCTGTCGATATCTATATCCGTCTGCATCTCTGTAACCAACATCTTTAATTTTCCTGCCCTCCTGCTCCCTTATATTTCTGTTATCATCGTCTTCCCTTCTACTACTTCTACCACAGCCGCAGGTTGTTTGATCCTTCATCCTTTCATCCTTAGTAGATTACCTATGTTCCTTATGCTGTTGTCTTCCTTCGCAATAGTTATGATGGTCATGGGAATCATTGGGCCTTCTAAATCTATCAGCAACTCCATCCCTCGAACTGCCTCCTGTTCATGTCCTATCAAACATTTGACCATCCCCAACTTTGGGTCCTTAATAGACGGCACCCCTAGGATTGCATGCCAATGTAATTTTGCATACGACAAACAGCATGCCTCCATTCTGCTGATCCAGGAGGATACATCTCGGGATCCTCCAGAGTCTTTCCTGAGGGTTTATGCCTTTCTTCATTCCGTTTAGAGCAAACTTCTGCATTAAATTTCTTCCTGGTTGAACATGTCTGCATAGGTGGATGCAGCACTGGGGGAGTTTAGATGCAGGTGGATTGCTGATACGGTTCTACAGACCTCTCTCCCTGAACTCTCATAACAATTCTTGGACTTCATGATCATTCGACATGGTCTTAACTGGAAACTCAAGAAAATGCGTAATGCAGGAGTTGCAAGCCTGTGTGGCTTCTTATAGAATCCCACGACAAAATATTCCATCATGGTGCATTAAGAACACAAAATATGATGGAGCAGCGGTAAATCCTATTCACACGACGCTAGATTTTCCCAAAATCTCATCATTACAACCAGTTAAGGAAGCTCACGTGCTGGGGCCGCCAAATCTAGTTCGTCCCATCAGTCACATTTTAGGCTGCGATAGGCCTTTGTTCTTCGACACAACCACTAACTTCAGCTTCATCACAATATTGAACTTCGACCCATCCTAACCCAAGCGCCAACTGAACTTCGACCTTCGCATTTTGACAGCCTTCAATACTTTGTGGCTTTGAGAATAGCTTCATTATAGTCTAGTACCCACTTTCAACTGTTCTTGGTACTTAGACTCTCCTTCTTGCTGTCACTTCTAATTAGGGGGTCTAGGCTTGTCCTTGTACTTCTTTAATCTACTTCCATTCACCATGGAAGGTAAAATTTCTCCATTCAATTTAGCTAGCTGGACTGCACCACCATCGGTAACTTCCTGAACTATGTATGGTCCTTTCCAATGTGTTTTGAAATTACCTTGAAACTTCATGAATTTACTGTCATACAAGAGCACAAGATCACCAATATGGAATTGCTTCTTCTTAATGTGTCTATCATGCCATGCTTTTTTTCTGTCTTTCTATACTTGCTGCTAGAAACCTGCAATGAATCTGTCTTCCTCTAGTTCTAGCATCTTTTCTAGCCTTTCTTTCAACATAGTTGGGTCATCCATCTCTGTGAAGGCAGATATTCTAAGGCTAGGAACAATGTACTCCATGGGCATAACTGCTTCTTGTCCATAGACCAGCCTAAAAGGTGTATGGCCTGTCAAATTCTTGCAAGTGGTCCTGTAAGCCCGTAGTACTGCTGGAATTCTAAGATCCCAATCATTTCTGTTAACATTACAAACCTTTGTCAGAGCATGCTCAAGGATCTTGTTAAAGGATTCGACAGTTCCATTTGCTTGAAGATGGTAGGCAGTACTCTTCTGATGATATACTTGAAATTCTTCGGTCAATGCTTCAATAGTCTTATTTAGGAAATGTGATCCTTGATCACTCATAAGAATTCTAGGACACCCAAATCTTGACAAGATATTATCGAATATGAACTTCGCAACTGTAGTAGCGCTATAATTCTTAACAGGTTGAGCTTCGTCCCAACAAGTAAGATAATCAGTCGCTGTAATAATGTATCTTGCTCCATATTTCTTTGCAGGGGGATTGACTGGTCCAACAAAATCAATAGCCCACTTGTAAAATGCTTGTAAAGTTACCTGTGGAACTAGAGGCATCTCATCCCTTCTGGATGGTTTGCCTATCCTCTGATAGATATCGAAGCTATGGAAATATTCTCATGCATCCTTATGAATCATAGGCCACCACAATCCAGCTGTCAGAATATTCTGAGCTGTAGCTTTTCCTGCATAATGACCTCCTGCTACTCTCGAATGTACCTCAGCCAAGATCAATTTATTTTCATGCTCTAGGACACATCTGCGCAATATTTCATCTGGTCCCATCTTATATAGCTGTCCTTCTATCAAGGTAAAGTCAGCTGCTCTGACCACCAACTGCTTCTTCTGCTATGTTGTCATCTCAGAGGGTGGAAAACCTATAGACAAGTAATGAACAATATCTTGAAAATAGTCATCAACCATCTGGATGGTGAACAACTGGGCATCAGGAAGACCTTCGTCCAAGCTAGTGGGATGTTCTCCTGACTTGAGCCTTGACAAGTGGTCAGGCCCCAGGTTAAGTCTCCCTGGTTTAACTATGATCTCAAAGTCATACTCCTGAAACAGAATCAACCATCTGCATATCCTTCCACCTAACACAGGTTTTTTAACCAAATAATTCAAAGCAGAATGGTCAGTGAACATCTTAAAATGCGATCCTAACAGATAGTGTCGTAACTTCTGCAAGGCATAAACCATAGCTAGACCTTGTTGTTCTGTCATAGTATAATTCTTTTCTGCTATGGACAATTTTCTACTTGCAAAAGAAATAGGGTGATTAATATTACCTTCACCTGAGTAAACCAATACTACACCTAAAGCAATGCAAGATGCATCGACAGGAACATGAAACTCCTTATTCGAGTCAGGGAATACTAAGATAGGGGTAGCTACCATCTTTTCTTTCAAAATATCCAAGCTTTCCTGACACTTAGGTGTCCATTCAAACTTAATATCTTTCTTCAATTGCTTTTCCATAGGTGCTGTAATCTGAGCATATCCTTTGATGAATTTCCTGTAATATCCAGTATGACCAAGTGTAGTGCGAAGTTGCTTAATAGACTTCGGAGGTGGCAAGTTCACAATGATAGATATCTTCGCAGGATCCACCATCAATCCTTGCTTGCACACAATGTGACCTAGCAGAATTCCAAAAGGTGCACAAAAGATACACTTCTTTAGGTTCAATGAAATCTAATGCTGTCTACACTTATCTAGCATAAGCCTTAAGCTAGCTATATGATATTTCAATAAGCCAAATATAGTCCAATCATCAAAGTAAACTTCCAAAAACTTATGAATGAATTCCTTAAATGCAGATATGACTACTCTGGAAAACATAGGAGGTGCATTCTTCAATCCAAAAGGCATAACTGTATACTGAAAAGATCCCATTTCTGTAGCGAAGGTTGTTTTATGTCGATCCTCTGGAGCAATTATGATATGATGGTAACCTGAAAATCCATCAGTGAAAGAATACACTTCTTGAACTCTGACATTGTCTAAAACTTCATCTGTAAAGGGAGTAGGAAATAGATCATGTAAATAGGCACCATTCAGCTTCCTGAGATCAACACAGATTCTGATTTCTCCCTTGGTCTTCTTTTCTTGTACCACCATGGGGCTGACCCATTCTGACTCTTCGATGGGCTCAATGATTCCTGCTGCGAGCATCTTATCTAGCTCCACCCTAACTTTTTCTTTATACTTAGGGTTCAACCTATAAGGGCGCTGCTTCACAGGCCTCGCATCAGGTTTCAACAGGATTTTTATCACTCCTATATCACCAAGGATACCTTTCATTTCTGAGAACTTCGTCGAAAATAGGTCTTGATACTCATGGACAAGTTGGTTCACTTTTCTTACCATTTCTTCATCCCAATAATCTCTAATAGTAGCATACTTAGGCATTTCTTCTGACCCAATGTTTACTTTCCTTGTCTTAAAGGGATGAGTCACTTCTGGTGCTTCGACTGTTGGTCCATATACTTCGCAGTGTCCTTCTGACTCAGGAATTTTGATTTTGTGTGGGTCATCATCCTCATCAATTGCGAGGTTATAGCATTCTACTACATTGGCTTCTTGTTCTTTCCAATTAGGTTGGTACTCAGCTGCTTCTTTACCATCAAACACCTTAGTGTGGATAAGCCTAACAATTGCGTCCAAAGCAGGACAAACCTCATTAATAGAAAATGTCAGCACAAAACTATCAACAAGACTATCCCAACTTACAATACCATGGTGAAGCTCCACCTCTGCATACCAGTTCTTTGCTACAAGTTCCAGAGTGTACAAAAACCGATGTACCCATTATTCGCAAGGGACATGCTTCCATGCTTCATAACACTGTTGCAAATGTTCTTGAGGGATAGTCTGACCATTAAACCTACTTTGAACCTCCTGAGGTTGATCCACAAATATGAGGCGAAGAAGCTTTTGACAAGCTTCCCAATTATGGATGTACTTCTTATGACCATTCCACCATCTGGCAGCTGTGGCTCTGAATGCTAAACCTAGAGTCTCCATTTTCTGTGAATCTAGTACCTGCTCTGAGAATTGCAAAATAAACTCTTCAGGGTCGGTCAAGCCATCAAAAATAGGTAAGACTCTTATCTGTGAGCCAAGCCATCTAAGAGACTTGGTAATTCTTGCACACCGATGTCCATGTAGCTCATAAAGTATATGCTGCCAATTCTCTAGGCCTTCATCTGAATCAGTCATGCAAGAACTGTCACACTTCCAATCCATTATACCTTCAGTAGTAGGGTTAACATAGTCTTCTTCTTTAGTTTTGATGTTGTAGATATGATCCAGAATATCCTGATCTTCATCTATGACTGGTTCTATGTACCTTTCTCCTTGAGAAGGGTCCAAGGGGACTATGACTCTCAAGCCTTTTCCTTCAAAATTCATCTATCTGCTCTTAAGGTTGATTACTACAGAATTCTCTATTTCTCATTCAATTCCTAGCAACGTTGGATAAGGGTTTCTATCATCAATTATTTCAATGACTTCAAAATCTGCTAAGGTACTAACTCCATCAATGTCTACTGGGACACTAGGGAATCTTCCTAGGGGCACAATCTTCTGCTGATTGGCTAATCTCAACTATATAGGGGACCATTCAAGAGTAGGTTTTCCCATTTGTTCCCATGTCTACTTAGTTAATACATTTACTTCTGATCCCAGGTCTAAAATGATATCGGTCATGTCATACTCTCCTACCTGAGCATGCAGTCACATTTCTCTTCCAGTCCTTCTAACTCTATTGACAGTTTTTTCTTTACTAGAGCTTCTCTGAGGTTCGCAAGAAGCAATAACTTTCTGTAACTCATTTAAAGCATTTTGATTTTATAAGAGCTTCATACGAATCTGTAAAAATGTTGACAGTGTACTTACTTTATCTGTCGAATCTTCTTGAGACTGTAACTGCTGTTGATGCTGCTGCGTAGGTGCCACTGCTGTGCTCGGATCAACAAAGTATTTTTTGGCTTCAATAAATGTTTCTTTTTCTCTTCCCACATCGAAGGTTGGCACTTTCTCTGGGGTCTTACGAACCCAAGCCTCGTCATGCTGTTTCTCCTTAATCTGCACTTGTGTCGTAGCGCCACTCCTTGTAACAACGTTAATGGATGGAACAGGTCTTTTTTCTACAGTAATCATTTGAATATTTTGAGGAGGAGCGCTATTTATTTCTTGTATCTTGGCAATCAGCTATGGGCATTGCTCAATGCCATGATCTATTGCTCTGCAATATCGACATGTCGTAGTTGGGTTCCGACAGTCTCTAGCTAGATGGCCTGCTTGATTACAGTTATAGTACACAACCTGGCCTCGACCTCTTCCAGGAATACCACCATGACCACGACCTCCAAAAGCACCTAAAACTAATGTACTACCACGGTAACCAAATCCATCATTTCCTTGTGCATCGTTTTGTACCCTATAAGCATCATATGTTTGCTCTCTCATAAGTTCAAAGTTGCGACATTCCTTTTCGTTGTGTCCAACTGACTTACAAAACTTGCAATAGGGATTCTTAGGTACTTGTACATATCTTTGTAGCATATATAAGTCTTCAGGTTGATGCTGGCCAGTTTTTCTACAAATCTCACAATATAGAACATTAGGGTTAAATGGGTTTGGCGCACCAGTGTTCAGGTAATTTCTTAGCGCAGGACATTGTTCCTTCTCATGACCTTCTGTCCTACATTGTGTACACAACACCTCTTCATGAATAGATTTCCCTTTTTTCATGTCGCGCAGCTACAAATCCATTTCTGCTAACTGCGCTTGTATTTGGGCTATGCCAGAATTATCTTCGACAGGAGCTGTCTCTAGTTTCATGGAAATCTCCAAAGCCTCTTGCTGATCAGCAAACTTCTATTGCATGAGTGGCATTCTGATATGAGGTAATAAGGCTGCAATGAACCATTCTTTATGCTGTGCTGGTCCAATAGTGAAACTAACTTGATCTAGCAGAACTTTGAACCTCTGATCAAAGTCCCAAACTGATTCACCTCGTCTTTGCTGAATCTCTTTCAATTCAGTTATACACTGTGATTTTGATTTAGGATTCTTGAACTCTTTGATCATTGCTTCTTTAATATCAACCAAGGCATGGTTCTGAGTACTTGAAAATTTCATAAACCAGGTCAAAGGTTAGTCTCTAAAAGAAGTGACCAGCCGTGCTCTTCTTATATCTTGATCCAAAATGTTCTTAGTAGTCCACACAGCTTTGCATAAAAACCAAAACTGTTCTAGATCCTCTGATCCAGTTCCTTTGAAAACTGGGATCTTGATATCATCAGTGATATGGGCCATAGTGGACTGAGGGGGGGGAGAACTTACTGGGGTAGACTGACCTGCGACAGGAATACTCAGGCTAGGCTTACTTCCAGACTGCGATGGGTTCTCAAAGGTAACAGATCTTCGCTGTGGAGTTATAGGAGGGTTTCTAACAAAAGGGGTTTCTTCGGATTCAGGGTCTTCTGGCATATACTCGGTATTCTGGCCTAGGGTATAGGATTCTAAGTTTCTCTTGTATTTTTTACCGCTTCGCAGCAAACCACTTGGCTCATCGAAGTTACTTTCACTTCCAAACATAGGTTAGTAAAAATAAATCTAGCAATATGATTCTATAAGCAATATGCCCTTCTCAGCCAAGAGCATTTTAATTTGTAGACTAAATGAATTTAGGTACTTACCCCTTGGTCCTTGGAAAATTTGTCTCTCAGCTTTGCTAAAAGAGGTACTTGTATCGATGACAACCTCTGTCACAAATGCTTCAAGGGTTCGCGTTGTCCAGAAATCTACAGCTCGTGATATTGCGTTATTCACTCTTTTCAATATATTAATTCTCATAGGGGTCCAATCAGGAAACTGATCTTCGTTGAAGTTTGTCTTTCTTTTTTTCAACCTGGATAGCCACTGGTGCAATTCTATGTGGATACTACCAAAGAAAATTTCATAAACATCCGAAAATACGTACCTTTTCAAGAAGTCATCCAAGCTACGACGAGGATCCTTGTTTTCTTGTTTAGCAAATTTCAATTAGGTCTCTTAAATCCAGTCATCGATTTCTTTTACTGAGGGTCTCCAAAACATAGCCCTCCAGGTACAACGTAGACCCCTCTTGAGCAGATACTGAGTTCAACCGGAAATGGAACCAATTTGTTGGGCTATAGGGCAGACTCAGGTTTTATACCATTAACTTCGCACCAACAAAAAGACCCACAGTGTTGGCCCTTTCGGCAAGAACCTGCGAACAGGTTGCAGTCTCACCCGAAATAGCTATGGGGTGTCGCAGAACCAGGTTTCTGCAAGAAGAAGAGCGATATTACTGTACCTTTATCCTTAACAACAATTATTTATACCAAACAGAACTTTGATATTCACTTAATTAGCTTTGCAGTTAGATAAAAGGCGTTTCTTGCTTAACCCTTACCTAGGAATTCATAGCGAAGTTAATGTTTAATAGTTATATTACTTTAGCAATTATCTACTTATCAATGCATAAAATAAAACCATAACAGAAACAACACAAAAGAACCACAACACAATATATAACGTGGTTCACCCCCAGTGTAGGGGCTACATCCACAAAACTGTGCTTTTATTCCACTTCTTACAAAACAGCAGTTCTGATCTGCGCACTCAGCAGCAGATCTACCTTTCAAGTCTATGTTGGTCTCTCTAGGAAGACATGGGTTTCCTTTAATGTACCAATAAAACCCCTAGCTCACTGGCCCTTTCGGCGACAGACTGCAGAGCGGTCTGAAGTCTCACCCGAAGTGATCTTGGATGGGTTGGCTGAAGACTCAAGTGTCCTCAACCATGTTCTGTAGCATCCTGGTGATTTGCATGACTCTTCTCAGTCAGTGGGATCTCTCTATGATGGCGACCTTTCTTACTCACTGGTCCTAGGAGGGAGCGATCTCTTATCGCATCGCCACTTCTAGCATGATGCACAAACTATCTCATCTGCTCGTCTCTTAACCTATGATATCTTATACCGCGGCTCCTCCGACAGTGTGATATCACCTTTCTATACTGTGATATCCTTTACGGTAAGACTTCAATATGACTCTCACAGTCCAAAGGCTTCCTCTCTTAGTATAATAGTTAAGCTAAACAACCTCACTTAGACTCCTACAGTCTAATATGCTTAACATCAACTATGCTCAACTTGCTGAACTAGTATGCAGAAATCACTTAACACTGTAACTACAACCATCGTGCATCAAGTATTGATAACTCATACACAGAAGACCTAACAATTTCAACTCATAATTAATCTTCCATGCAACTGTAACTAAAGATAGCATACATTCACTCATTCATTAACTGGTAGTAAAGTTCATGTAATGAATAACAGATAACAGATAAATAAAGCACAGTCACATGAACAGTTGCACAACACACTGATTTTACGTGGTTCACCTCCAAAGGGGGGAAGCTACGTCTATGGGAATTGGTTTTTATATTATATCTTGAGAGAGTAAACACAGTTCTGCTGCAACCTGATATGCAGCTTGAGATCTTCTGGGAAACTCCACGCACACCGCCGGGAGCCCTTCTCTCTTAGATCTCTTCTCTTATATTGCCTTCTCTTACAATATACTCTTCTTCTCTCTTTCTCTCATAATCCATGCATATTTTTCAATCCATGTGGATTTTTACATACATGCTCAAAGAGCCAGCTACTGGTTACAGTAAGATAACTACATTTTTGATACAGAACCAGAGCTTGACTCTTACAATACTGAGACACTAGAGACACTTAGCTAGCTAAATGACTCATATGGCTAACCTTCTAACTATCTAAACAACTACCCAATTGTCTAACCTTTTACAATAAAAAATACATCCTTATATAGGCGGCCTGAAGGTCTCACCATTACAAAACTGTGGGCCTTTCCCAACAGTAACCCAAGAACCCTAACTGTGAAAGTTGGCCTATCTATACTTGAGCTGTTGCTTTTCATCATACCACAGCTTTCTGCAGTCTTCCACGCTTCCCGGCGCTGATCGTGGGTATGGGCGCCGCTTCCTCGGTCGTTCCGCTTCTGTCCTTTGTCTTCAATGCCTCGGCCCGTTGTTCCTTTTCCTTTATGAGGGTAGCTGAGCCCTCCTATCTTCACTGCTTCCCTAAGTGCAGTGGTTGAGCTCTCTCTTCTTGGCTGCTCAGGTACTGTCTTCTTTGACTTCCCTGTCCTGATGTAGCGGCTTTTATTGTAGCTGCGGGACCCTACTCCAATAGTCCCCTATGACTTACTTCTGGCTCGTCCCTGAGCCACTAACAGCTGGCTTCTCCTACTGTAGCTTCTCCTTGGCTTCATGCGAAGTCCTTATGAATCTCACTCGAAGTCCTCTGACTTCGTTGTTCATAGCTTCGACACACGCTTGTGCCATTTCAAGCATAGCTTGACTAATGTTGGAGTCTTTTGTATCATCAATTTCACTCTTCCTTGTAGTGAAATCCTTGACCTTCTGCTCAACCGCATTGATTAGCTCTACAATTTGTTCCTAATATGGTTGAAGCAGGTTATTGAATTGTATCTATTTTTCTCTTAACCACTGTGCTTCCTGTTGCAAGCGGTTCATCTCTGTCGTCTTCTTCATCTTTGCAAGAGCTCCTAAGCTCTTGACTTATTCCTTCATTGCTTTTGTGGCCTTCTCTATGTTCTGGATGCTCTGCTGCAATTCCATATTATCTGGGAGCTCATCTAGCTCCGATCATGTCTTCGTCGCATCGGCTAGTAATGACTCTGCATCATCTATGCGACTCTTCATCTGTGTTGAAGCAAGTCTAAAGTCCTTTTCCCTTGCTTCCTTTTCTACTTGCGGTGTGCCTAGTGCTCGAGCCTCAAGCTCAGCAATCTATGTTTTGTGGTCTTCCTCCATCTTAGTCACTGTCTCTTCCAGAGCATTTGCTCTGTCTGCAACTTTTCTTACCTTCTGCGTTAGAGGTAAGGCAAACTCAATGTTACACTGGGGTAACTCCAATGCGATGCTCCGCAAGGTCTAGCTGAGATCTTGTTCTCTTTCTTCATATGTTCTTATCTCATCCTCCTTTGTCTGAAGGCTTGCGGTGAGTTCTGCATTCTTCTGTTTTAGTGGGTGTTCTATTTATAAGTCGCAAGATCTCTATCCCTGAGCTCTACGGCTAGCTGCTGCTGGATCATTTGTAATTGATTAACAGGGAACTCTGTAAGATTAACCTTGACAGGTTGTCTAATCTGTATCTATACATCAATCATTGAATCAGGGAATCAGATGCTCCCCAGTGGTATCAACACTGTATTGATGAGATACTTTACAACGATTTCCTTGTGGGAAACCGATTGTTTTGAGCTTTCTCCTACTGTCGCCTTAACTAGTTGAGTCTGCACTATGGCAGTCTTCTTAGTAAATACTCTCATCTCCCGAAGCTACTTTTTTACCGTGCTCTGCAGCTTGTCTTGAGATGGCTACATCGCCTGAAATGAGTCCTTCGTTTCATCCTTTAATCTTGTTGCGATTTGATCATAGTCATCGTCTGTTAGTGCGGTCACTAAAGCTGGCTTTGAGGATTTTGATTTTTTCTTCTTTGGTGTGTTGAGTGGCACCTCTTCTGCATCTTTCCTATTTTGTGCCGATGATGGCACTTCTGCTGTATCTTTCATCTGGGACTCCTCTTTATCTTTTCCTTTGTCCACAAGGTCTGTCTGTGCAGTACCTGTTGGTAGTGCTGTGGCATCTTCTAATGCTTTCTTCCACTCATCATCAAAGTCTTTGATGACATCTTCTACATCCTGTGTTGTCATCGTGAACGATCCATTTTCCCAGTTATCCATTTTATACCTTTTTTTCCTTGGGTAGATTCTATGGCTGTCCGCCATGAAATCAAGCCGATTATCATATATGTCAACAGTCTCTGTAGTGATCCGTGGTGTCTCCTGGATGAATCTCTTCAACAGTTTATAGTATTCATAGAATACTATCATATTGACCTTTTTCTTGGATGGGTTTTTTCTCTCCCATAAGTTTGCATAGCGTGTGCCTCTGCAGTCGCCGCTTCGTAGTTGTATAAACTGGGTATGGGGAAGTTATTTCCATCCGACGAATGCACATAATGTGAGCAGCCATGAGAAATGGAAGGGGTGGTTTGCTTCTTCTTGTGCTGTCAAACAATCTTGAAGAAAAATATTTAGTAAAAATAAACACCAATTAAATTGTTCACCTTCTGCAACTTGTATTGCAAGGTGAATTACTGATCCTGTGACTTCCTTTGGCCAAACTTTTGTTAACAGTCTACCTGCAAGTAGATCGGCTATGAATCTGAGTGTATCATCTACTATTGCTGTGAGGTCGTAAGCCTGACCTCCTCTCTATAGCTTATACTTGGTAACTAGGGCTGCCGGTAGCTTGGAATCTTTGGTTTTTCCTGATATATGTGTCTTAGGGTCCTTACCAGTCTTGGACATCTCGGTGATGCGGTGTATCAGGTCGACATCCAGATCAACCTTGTTACATAGCCAGAGGTAACCTCCATGTACACAAGAAAGTAGCACGCGCACCATGACATTAACCTCTGCACCTCATCCAAAATGTGGTATTCTCAACAAATTGAGCAAGCCTGAGCGCTTAAGAATCTGGACATGTTCCATAGGAACAAATTCATCTGCACCAGTCCTTGAGTTCCTCTGAACCGTAAGATACTAATCCTGCCGGAACTGAGGATATGTCTTACTATATCCAAGGTTATAGTATATAAATTTGAGATTAGGGGCATATCCTAACAGATCTCCATCTTCCTTTACATGAGAATCAATCGATGGTATGGGAATAGGAAACTTAGCACCCTTGGGAATGTTTACCTCTGGTGCATCTTCAACTCATGGCATGATGTATTCTGTTGCCATATGAACTTCTTCATCATACTCCATGCTGAACTCTTATACTATCTGAGCTTGACTCCTCATCCTTGGCGGCTGTCTGACCTGTGATGTACCTAATTTCACAACCTTGGGCGGTGTCGTCATAGCGAACACAAGGCCACCATGCTGGAACCTCTACCCAATGTCCTCTAAAGGCTTTGTCTTGGATAGAACCCACTCAGTGCAATACTCTGGACTGGCAATGGCTGCGAAATTGGGGAAATTAGCACTCTGTAACTGGGTTATCTCTTCATAGGGAAAACTCTTCAAATTGATCTGTAACTTTCAGAAATCACAAAAATAACCCTTCTGTCTGGATGATCTTCGAATTTATAATGAAAGTGATAATCTCTGCAGCAATGGTCATCTAGGCTGGAACCGTCGGTGGTATTAATTGCATGGACAAGACAATACCCATCGTTTTGATCCTCATTAATTGCTGAAATCCGATCAAATTTCCCTCGAAACTTGTGTGCAGGCGTCGGTCTCGTCGAAGATTTACCAAATCTGGAAAAATCATTATACTACTGCCAAATCGTATACTAGTCATTTTTTCATTAACTGCTTGTCAGAAGGCGAAGTGAATGGCCCTCTATCTCTTTTCAAAATGGTATACGTGGCACAGGGAACATCGCATTGCTGTGATTTCACACCGCATCGTCTCGAACCAAAGTGTCGTCATGAACTTCGCAAGCGTCCTATGACTTGCGCAACATAACTTTTATGATGCGATTCCTCATACTTGGATTTTTTGTTTTGTTTTTTTGTTTTTTTGTTTTTTTGTTTTTTCTATGTAGAATCATTCTCGATGCGATGCCTCCTTTCAACTACACTGGACAACTTCACTTCTTAAACTGTCTGAATTAGGGCTGGGAGGTGGAGTGGCTGTCACTATAAAGCTTGAGCCTACTACCATTAATCAACGTAGGAAGAAGCTCCCTGTTCAGTTTGCTGAGCTGAACGACACCTCCTTCTGTAACATATAGAATATGATATGGCCCCAACCAATGCGTATTAAACTTCCCTGGAAACATAACAAAATTACTGTCGTATAGGAGCACTATGTCTCCTATCTGAAAACTCTTGCTCTTGATATGTCTATCATGCCAATATTTTTCTCGTGCCTTCTGCACTTTCTGATGGAATCCTGCGATGAATCTATCTTCCTCTAAGGAAAGAAACTATGCTAGCCTTTTATTCATCATATCTGTATCAGCTATCTTGGTAATTTGAGCAACTCTTAAACTAGGAATAATATATTCCATAGGCACAACAGCCTCTTGTCCATACACCAAGCTGAAAGGTGTGTGTCCTGTAAGTTTCTTGCATGTAGTCCTATAAGCCCATAAATCAGCATTAACCCTGAGGTCCCAATCATTTCTTTGGCTGTTACAGATCTTAGTAAGGGAATTTTCTAGAATCTTGTTAAAAGCCTCCACCGTACCATTAGCTTATGGGTGGTAGGGAGTGCTCTTATGGTGTTGGATCTGGAATTCCTCCCTCAAGGCCTCAATAGCGTGGTTCAAAAAATGTGTGCCTTGATCACTCATCAAAATTACTGGACATCCAAATATACTAATGATGTTTTCAAAAATGAACTGTGCAGCTGTAGCAACATCACAATTCCTTACTGCTTTAGCCTTTGCCCACCTGGTGAGGTATTATGTTCCTGTGATGATGTATATCGCACCCATTTGTGTCCCTAGTGGGTTGATAGGACCCAAAAAATCTATAGCCGATTTTTCAAATGCCCGCAGCGTAATCTGTGGTCGCAGCGGAATTTCATCTCTCCACGAAGGTTTTCCTACCCTTTGGCAGATATCGCAACATCTGCAAAATTCCTTAGTGTCTTTGTGCAAACTAGGCCACCATAACCCTGCAGTCAGGATTTTCTGAGCAGTCGGCTTTCCTGCGAAATGACCTCCTGTGGTACCTGAGTGTGCTTCTTTGATAATGGCCTGTTTCCCATGTGGCATCACGCATCTGCGTAGGACTTCATCTGGACCTAACTTATATAGATGTCCTGCGATCAAAGTGAAGTCTGCTACTTTCACAACTAATTGTTTCTTTTGCTTTTTAGTGAATTCAATGGGTGCCCATCCTGTAGTGAGAAAGTGGATAATGTCTACGTAATACTCATCTGCAATCTGGATGGAGAAAAATTGCGCATCTGCAAAATTATCCTCTAAATTACTTGGTTCTTCTCCTGAGTCTATTTGCGATAGGTGATCAGGTCCGACATTTAATCTCCCTAGTTTTACAATGATTTCAAAATCATACTCCTGAAATAGAAGTAACCATCTACAGATCCTTCCCCCTAACACTGGCTTATTGACCAAGTACTTTAAAGCGGAATGGTCAGTGAACATCTTCAATGGGGCACCCAACAAATAGTACCTGAACTTCTGTAGAGCATACACCATAGCTAATCCTTCTTGTTCTGTAGTGGTGTAGTTCTTTTCTGCTATAGATAGCTTTCTGCTAGAGTACATGATCAGATGATCGATACCCCCTTTACCTGGCTACTTTAAGACAATGCCCAGTGCGATGCCAGACGCGTCCACATGAACATGGAATGGCTTGTTCCAATTTGGGAATACTAAGATGGGTGCTGTAACCATCTTCTCTTTAAGTGTGTCTAAGCTTTGTTGGCATTCCTCATTCCATAGGAATTTCACGTCTTTCTTTAACAACTTTTCCATAGGTGTTGTGATCTTTAGATAACCCTTGATGAATTTTCTATAGTACCCGGTATGACCAAGTACTGTCCTCAACTGCTTGAATGAGTTGGGTGCTAGGAGATGTACAATGATGGCAATCTTTGCGGGATCTACCATCAAGCCTTGTCTACAAACAATGTGACCCAACAAAATACCAAATGGTGCACAGAATATACATTTCTTCAAGTTAAGAGAAATATGATATTGTCTACATTTCTCTAACATGAGCCTTAGATCTCCTATATGCTTGTCGATTAATCCAAATACAGTCCAATCATCAAAATAGACTTCTAAGAATTTATGGATGTATTCCTTGAATACAACAACTACTACTCTAGAAAAGATAGTTGGTGCATTTTTAAGACCAAAGGGCATTACCGTATACTGGAATGAGCCCCATTCTATCACAAAGGTGGTCTTATGTCAATCCTCCAGATGGATTCTGATCTGGTGATAGCCTGAAAAGCCATCAGTGAAGGAGTAGACCTCCTATCCTCCCACATTGTCTAAAACTTCATCAGTAAACGGTGTCGAAAATGGGTCATGAAGCGATGCATCGTTGAGTTTGCGCAAATCGACACAAATCCTAATTTCTCCTTTAGTTTTCTTTTCTTACACAACCATGGGACTAACCCATTCGCTTTCTTCTACTGACTCAATGATTCCTGCTGCTAGCATCTTATCGATCTCATCCTTAACTTTTTCTTTATAGAAAGGATTCAATTTGTATGGACGCTACTTAACTGGCCTAGCATCCTCTTTCAATGGGATCTGCATTACTCCCAGATCTCCTACTATTCCCTTCATCTCTGTGAACTTAGTGGGAAATAGGTCTTGATAGTCATGTAAAATATCTACAATGTGTGCTACTGTTTCATCATCCCAATAGTCTCCAATAGAGGCAAACTTTGGTTCTGTTTCTGTGCCAATATTGATCTTTTTAATCTTGATAGGTTCTGTGATAGCTGGGATCTCGAGTTTTGGTCCATCAACATAGTGAATCCCTTCTGACTCTGGAATGTTGATACTGTGAGGATTCTCATCCTCATCATCTGACTCTGCTATGAAGTTGTAGCACTCTACCGCATGTTGCAACTAGATAGCCCAATCAGACTGAGCAGACACTGATTGGGTACAATCATCAAATATCGTAGTCTTTATAACATCTAGGGCCTGATCAATACTTGGATACTCAGATTCAAAAGTGAAAGTGAGTAAAAAGATGTCTATCATAAGTGGCCATGTGATGGTTTCTCTGCGCAACTCGTTCTCAGTGTACCAGTTCCTTGGAACTGTGTCTAAAGTGTGAATGAATAGGTGAACCCATTCATCCTCTGGGATTTTTGACCAATTATGTTCACAAATCTGAATATGTGACCTAGGGTCACTTTCTCCTGTATATTTCTACCGTAAGGGCTCCTTGTTGTTAGAGAACCTGATCGCCATCAATCTCTTAAAGTAATCCCATGATGCGATATGTTCTTTATGTGCATGCCACCATCTTGTAGGTGTGGCTTTTATTGTAAGGTCAATAGTTGTCATCCTCTACTCCTGAGGAATTTCCTGCTCAAACTATTGTAAGAAGTCATTGACATCTGCTAAGCCATGAAATGATGGAATATCAATAATTTCTGTGCCAATCCATCATAGTGACTTAGTCATAAACGCACATCTGCGCGCTGAGACTTCGTAAAGTCTGTCCTGCCAGTTCTCTAGACAAACCTCTAAATCTGATGCGCATGAGCTGTCGCATCACCAACTGATGTTTCCTTCTACGGTCGGATTGATGTAATCACTCTGATTAGCTGTCATCTGATAGAGGCTCTCCATATTACATGCCTCTTCCTTTGCTCGAATAGGTTCAATATACCTGGGACCCTGAAAAGGATCCAACGATGCGATGACCTGGATCTGACTATCCTCAAAGGTCATTTGTCTTTTCTTTAAATCGATAACAGCCATGTTATCGATTTCCCAATCAATACCTAGTAGAGCTGGATATGGGCTACTATCCCCAATGATCTCTATAACTTCAAAGTCTGCAAAGCTGCGGACTCCGTCAATATCAACTGGTACTTGCGGTAATCGACCCAGTGGTGATACCCACTGCTAATTGGTTAGTTGCAGATGGATAGGCGATCTGCTGCATTAATGGAAGTCCGATGTGCAGGAGCAGTGCTGTGATGAACCATTCCTTATGCTGCTCCAGTACAAACTCAAAGCTAACTTGGTCTATGAGGGATTTGAGTTTCTGATCAAAGTCCCATACTGACTCTGTAGGTAGTTGTTTGATGTCTTTAAGCTCTGTAATGCATTGTGACTCAGACTTAGGTTTCTTAAATTATTCAATCATTGCGGTATTGACCTATACAAGTGTTCTGGCCGGTGTTGTTGTATATTTCATATACCATGTTAAGGCTCTGTCTCTAAGTGTAGTGACCAACTATACAAGTTTAATATTATCATCCTGGATCCTTTAATGGTCCATATGGCTTCACATAAGAACCAATGTTGTTCCGGGTCTTCTACCCCTCTACCCTTGAAGGTAGGTAGTTTCATGTCATCCCCCATTCTGTTTCTACGTGGTGGATTCTGGTTTGCTATATTACTACCACTCGATGGTGTATATGTAGGTGGTGTAAAGGTAGTATTTACTGTATGTGAACTACTAGATGTAGTTCCTGTGGGATTATTCTGAGTCCCGGTTGCTTTCTATGGGGTATAAGGGTGGTAAGGGATACCCCCTACTGTTCTCTCTATATTACTTGGACTCTGTTCTCTAGTAATGTCTGAACTATTTTCAAAGAGAGGATATCTAAAATCTACTTTATATTTCTTACCAATATGTGTACATCCAATTTCATCAAAGTCACTCTCAAACTCTTGTGACATTACACTTATTTACTTATTCATCTGAGACTATATCCATTACTCTTTTTTCATGTAGTAACATCTTAATGGACAATTTTAAAGAGATTAGGTACTTACCACGATATCCTTTGAAGAAGTACCTCTCTGCTTCACTGAAGCTCTTTCTTTGATCAACTACGAACTCTGTAACGAAGCCTTCCAGCAAAATCGCAAGCTAGAAGTCTACCGCCCGCGAAGTGGGATTATCAACGCTCTTCACGGTCTGAATCATCTCCGGTGTCCAGACAATGTTTCTTTTCTTCTTGAATATATTCTTATCAGTCAACTTTGATAACCAGTCGTACAACTCATTTGCATAGGTTGCAAAAAATATCCTATGTAGGTCAGTGAAGATATGTTTTTGTAACCAGTCCTCTGTACTCAATCTAGCACTCTTTTTTTATTTTTCAGCAAATTCTTTCTCCTTAGACTCAACCCAGTGGTTAAGTTCTTCTTTAGTAGGATGCCAACATAACATTAGCTCATCAGTTTGTTCAAAACCAGCAACGAAACCATTTGTTGGTCTCTCTGGGCAGACCCGAGTTTCCTTTAATGTACCAACAAAACCCCTAGCTCACTGGCCCTTTCGGCGACAGACCGCTCTGTGGTCTGATGTCTCACCCGAAGTGATCTTGGATGGGTTGGCTGAAGACTCAAGTGTCCTCAACCAGGTTCTGTAGCATCCTGGTGGTTCGTGTGACTCTTCTCAGTCAGCGGGATCTCTCTGCGATGGCGACCTTTCTTACTCACTGGTCCTGGGAGGGAGCGATCTCTTATCACATCGCCACTTCTAGCACGATGTGCAAACTATCTCGTCTACTCGGCTCTTAACCTGCGATATATTACACCGTGGCTCCTCCGATAGTGCGATATCGCCTTTCTATACTGTGATATCCTTTACGGTAAGACTTCAATATGACTCTCATGGTCCAAAGGCTTCCTCTCTTAGTATAATAGTTAAGCTAAACAACCTCACTTAGACTCCTACAGTCTAATATGATTAACATCAACTATGCTCAACTTGCTAAAGTAGTATGTGAAAATCACTTAACACTGTAACTGCAACCATCGTGCATCAAGTACTGATAACTCATACACAGAAGACCTAACAATTTAAACTCGTAATTAATATTCCATGCTACTGTAACTAAAGATAGCATACATTCACTCATTCATTAACTGGTAGTAAAGTTCATGTAATGAATAACAGATAATAGATAAATAAAGCACAATCACATGAACAGTCACACAACACACTAATTTTACGTAGTTCACCTCTAGGGGGGGAAGCTACGTCCATGGGAACTGGTTTTTATATTATATCTTGAGAGAGTAAACACAGTTCCACTGTAACCTGATATGCAGCTTGAGATCTTCTGGGAAAATCCGTGCACACCGCCGGGAGCCCTTCTCTCTTAGATCTCTTCTCTTATATTTCCTTCTCTTACAATATACTCTTCTTCTTCTCTCTCTCTTTCAATCCCTGCGGATTGTTCAATCCCTATGGATTATTACATACATGCTCAAAGAGCCAACTACTGGTTACAGTAAGATAACTACAGGTTTGATACAGAACCAGAGCTCGACTCTTACAATACTGAGACACTAGAAACCCTTAGCTAGCTAAATGACTCAGATGGCTAACTCTCTAACTGTCTAAACAGCTACCCAATTGTCTAACCTTTTACAATACAAAATAAATCCTTATATAGGTGGCCCGAAGGTCTCGCCATTAAAAAACTGTGGGCCTTTCCCAACAGTAACCCAAAAACCCTAACTATGAAAGTCGGCCTATCTGTACTTGAGCTCCCGCTTTCTGTCACACCATAGGTTTCTGCAGTCTTCCACGCTTCTTGGCGCTAATCGTGGGTATGGGTGCCGCTTCCTCGGTCGCTTCGCTTCCGTCCTTCATCTTCAATACCTTGGCCCATTGCTCCTTTTCCTTTATGAGGGTAGTTGAGCCCTTCTGTCTTCGCCGTTGCCTTAAGTGCAGTGGTTGAGCTCTCTTTTCTTGGCCGCTGAGGTACTGTCTTCTTTGACTTCCCTGTCCTGATGTAGCAGCTTTTCCTGTAGCTACGGGACCCTGCTCCAATAGTCTAACTGCGTAGTTAGCTGCAGTTCCTTTCTTACAATCTCTAAGCTATGCACTCAGCTATAGTTCCTTTCCTTACAAAACCCTCTGCACACATAGCTGCAGAGGTCGTCCACGCACACAGCTAGGACTTGACCTTAAAACCCAAAAATAGATCTAACTTATTCGCATCATATGATCCTCATTTCATTAGATACCCTTGACATCTTTACATGAGTTCCTATTTATACAAGTGCACTATTACAAAATCATGGGTTTACACCCAAAATTTATGGAAAATTACAAAAAAGAGGGCTTTGAATCAACCCCGACACCCCTAAGACTATTTTGGGTCGCAACTCCACTTACAAGCTTCCACAAAAACTGCAGAGTTACCAAAATTAGTGATCATTAAGGTGCGCGCCCCAACAATTTTTGTGCGGAGGAGGCTGATCAATCCATAGGCTTTTGTTGCATACTCTAGCATGAAGTGGTGAAGGAAGTTGGCCTTGCCTTGTAGGCTTTGTAGTTGGTGCCGAGTTCTTGGGGAAGGAAGATCAAGGATGGCCTGAAATTTGAGGGGATCTACTGTTATCCCTTTGTGGGAGATGATAAATCCGAGTAGACGGCCTGCTAGGACATAGGAAATGCACTTGAGGGGGTTTAGGCGGATGTTGTACTTGCAGCAACATAAAAATAATTTCCGCAAGTCGTTTATATGTTGTGCTTGTTTTCATGATCGAGCGGTGAGATCGTCCAAGTAGACCAAGATAATGTGAATTAAATCATGGAAACAATATGTCATGGCGCGCTGGAAGGTGGCTCCAACATTTTTTAGGCCAAAGGGCATGAATCGATAGGTGAACATGACCCATGGGGTTGTGAATGCAATTTTGTAATGGTCTTCTTTCCGGATTTGGATTTGGTTGTAGCTGAAAAATCTATCTATGAAGGAGAAGGCCGCATGTCCGGCACATGCGTCGATGATCTGGTCGATGAACGGGGTGGGGAAGTTGTCTTTGGGACATGCCCCATTAATATCATGGAATTATGTGCAAATGTGAATGGTACCCTATTTTTTATTTAAGGGAATAGGATTAGAAACCCAAGTTGTGTATGCAATGGGATAAATGAATCTGGCTGTGCGCAACTTCTCTATCTCGGCTTTCACTGCAGCCACTTTGGATGGATGGATGGGTCGTTGCTTCTGGTAGACGAGTGCCACATCAAGCCATGTGTCAATGTGGAGTTCCACGATGGATGGATCTAAGCTGGGAATTTCAGTGTATGACCAAGAAAAGATGTTGTGGAATTCTTGGAAGAGAGCGGTGTAGGCATCGACCTCTTTCGGGGAGCAAGATGCCCTCAGCATGATTTCTTCAATGATTTCAGAGTTGGTTGAGATGTCGATTTTAATTATTGGTGAAATGTTTGCCATGTTCCCTTATTCAAAGGCATTAGGTGCTGGGATTGGGTTCTTGAACCAGTCAACCTTCCCATGGATGAAATCTTTGGTCTCGACAGAAAACTGGTTGGATTGCAACACAAGCTCTTCTGGGAGGAAGAACGAGCGATGGTGCATGTTTTCTTATGGGTATTCTGGGGTGTTTAGAGCTTCAAGTATCTCCTCATCGTTGTTGAAGCAATGAAGTGACAGGTCTGATGGACCATCAATGCGGATGAGCGGGTTGGTGGAACTGGACATCATGTAGATGGACATGGTGTCTAAAGAAGGTGGTGGTGGGTGAACTTCTTCAATCAATGTGATCTCAGACTCAAGGGAATGGTGACGGAGGTCAGCAAGAGCCATTCAAAATTTGGGTAGGTCTTGGAAATGGTGGGATTAATTTCCATACAAGTCGCAAACGGCACAAGCATGGTTTGTCCTTAATGCCTTGTTCCTGACTACTGGCACGGTTGGGAGTTCAACCATGGGGATGTTTTCATTCATATCCATGGCATCTAGATGTGCATGGATCACTAGAATTTTAGGGAAATTCTGAGTTGCATGGCCCTGTTGTTTGCAGATGGCACAAGGTGGGACTTGTCATGGTTCTGTGGTGGCTTTGGTGTTCTTTCCCCTAGCCCTTTTAGGTTGGGGCGGTGCAGGTGCGAGTGCAGTGATTGGCTTATGCGGATCGAGTGGGGGGTGAGACTCAACTGCAATAGGTTGCACCAAAGTTAACACAACTTGGGGCATTGCTGGTTGAGCTGGTGGATCTAGACACCACACCGAGATCCCTAACGTAAAGTTGGGTAGGCTTAAGGTGTCCATGACCAGCTTGTTCATGACACCAGGTGGGGGAAAGAGGAAGGGAATTGTATGGACTGAAGATGAGCCCATATAACTCCCAGCTAGTTGCATGTGGGGGTGCAGTTGTGGTTGGGGATGTGTTGCGGCTGCGGCTGCAGATGATGTTGCGGCTGCTGTTGGTGTTGCAACTACGGATGATGTTGTGGTTGTGGTTGGGGCTGCATATGCGGTTGGTGTTTAGGTGCAGAGGTGCTTGATGAGACCATGCACAAGTCCATAGTTTTCTTTTTTGTCAGTGGTGGTGAAACCAACGGGAAAGGGGCCATCATGGTGGGATCGGTAAACAACCCAGGGCCCACATTCAATGGTGGGGAGGCTGGTGTGTTTTCAACCACAGTGTTGATTGCAGGGATGACGTTAGCGTGTGCGGTCACCCCTTGTAGCTCAATGGTGGTGATGGTAGGGATAACATTGGCATGTGCTATTAACCCTTGCAGATCGTGGTAGGTGAGCTGGTCAACCATCACAATCTTCCCTTTGTGGGGGAACATCATGAGGGAAAAGACAGTTGACAGGATGGCTCGCATGGCGTACATGTAACTCTTTTCAAGGAGGAGGTTGTAGTCCAGTTGAGTGTTGATGACTTGGATGTCAATCAAGACTATCTTCCTGGCTAACATGATGGAGACATGGGGGAGGATTCCTTGGGATTTAGTGGGATGTCCATCATAATCCCACAGAGTCATGGAGGACAGTTGTAGAATTGGTGATCCAAAATTCTACCAAACCAAGGTAGACATGACACTTGTGGATGCCCCCTCATCCACTATGCATCGATGCGCAACCAAGTTTCGGATGGACACCAGGATTTGGAAGATGATAGTGGAGGGCATGCACGACTCTCTGTTCTCTGTGTCAAACATGATTAGCTTGGAGTTGTAGGGGTCTACTGCCCCTAGGGCAGCTAGTAAGGATTTCCGCTACATTGGGAACATTTTAAGTACCTCAAGAGTGGAAATCGCGGTTGGATTTTGGGCCAAATCATCCACAATGCTATAGCTGAATGCAGCTCTAGCTGTGGAATTTTTGGAAATTTTGCATCTGGGGGGGTGCGAGAACAGTGGTAACTGGAAAGGTAGGTTGGTTGTCTTAGATGTGGATGTTGCTGATGAGTCGGCAGGTTTGGTGGTGGTACCATACTGATTTCGTCTAGTCTGTAAGTTGACTTCTTCAGTGGTCATGGCTAGTAGGTGGTGAACACCTGTTTTGGCTGTGGGTGGTGCCCCCAGAGAATTGGGATTGGCCTGGGGAGTGGGACCACCAATCCTTGGACTAGTAGTGAGTTTTGAAGCACCATGGGAGGAATTCCTTGTGGTGCTTGGTTGGGTTGGGATTGATTGGGAGCATTGGCAGCCTGTTGGGCCTCATTTTGAATGGCTTGTTTAGTGCGAGCCATGAGGGGAAACTCAAATGTGCAATGCCCATAAACATCATAGAGTGTACAAGGTTGGTTTGTGTGCAATGGAGTGTTGCATCTTGGTGCATTCTGTCATGGGGGGTTTTGGGTTGGCCAGTTAGCCGCGACATTATTGGGAGGGTTCGATTACTGACCGCCTCCCTGGGGTTGGTTATTACCTTGGTTACGGGGCTGGTTGTTTCTAGCTCTCCCTTGTTGATTGTTGGGGGTAGGCTGGTTGGGACGATTTTGTTGTGCAAACACTTGTCCCAATGGAGTGGGTGGGGCGGTGGCAGGGGCTTGAAATTGTTGCACTGGTGGTGCATAGTATATTTGTGGGGGTGGTGGTGCCAAAAATGTGGGCATTTTCCCCACATAATATTGTGTTGGCCAAGCCATGGCCTGAGCCTGCTGCGATGGCATAGGTTGTGCATAAGAGGTTGTTGCTCCAGACTGGGACATCATTCTAGCATAGTTCAGAGATTGGTTTTGGTAAGCAACATTAGCAGTACTGCTTGGTTGTGATGCAATGACAAGTGGTGTCAGTCGAGGCTGTGGTTGTTGGGAGACTAACCCTATGATGCCGTCTGCAGCGTGGGATGCCCCTGGTGCATTGCGGTAGGAGGTACTCAGACGGAGAGTGTCTGGAATGACAGTGTACAAGTATACATACTAAGAGTAGATCAAGTCAAATTGTTGGGCCTTCGATATGGCCTCTTATTCAGATTGGGGACGTTCAACTACTTCCTTTGCGATGGGTGGGAGCAAAGTCTTAAGGAACCAATCCAAGAAGATCCTGTCATCTAGTTGGATTTTGCATAAGCTACAACATCGCTGCCACTCATGGATATGGTTAGTTATGTGAGTGGTGGTGCTTTGGTGAGAGGATAATAGGATCTCCGCCCCCTCATCATATCTAATAGGGAGTTGAAAATACTATAGGAATATGAAGGCTAGGGATTTGAAGTCGGGGTACTTGGCTTGTGGCAGCTCAATGTACCATTTGGCTGTGGCACCTATAAGGGGGTGTTGGAATAGCCTCATCTTGATGGAGTCATCTACGATGCTGTTGGATGAGCACCGTAGATGGAATGTCATTATGTGATTTTGGGGACATTCCCCATCTTTTCCTTCAAACTTTGGGATGTCTGATGGCAGCTTAGTTGGCATGGGTGGCTAGAAAGCTTGGTGGTGAATGAGGTCATTCATTAATCTAGCCAATTCAGGCAAGTTCAGACGAGCCATGAAGGGCATATTTGACCCCAAGATGATGTGGGATGGGGCTGCAATGGGGGTGGGGTTTGCAGGTGCATAATGCATCTACATGGATGGGGGTGCTTGTGGTGGCACCACTAAGGATGGGACAATGCCCCCAAGTGCTGTGTGATGAGTGGTATGGGTAGCTTGGTATTTTCCCCCATGTATGACAGTAGGGGCAATGTGGGTGGACGATGCACTGCCCTCCTATGTGGTAGGAGGGACAGTGTGTGTGGAGGGGCCATTGTCCCCATGTGTTACCACTGGGATAGCTTGGTTGGTCACTATCGGTGGTGGAAGCTGGCCAATGATAGTTTGCATGACTGTACTTAGCCCACTTGCCAAGTTGCAGGTGACAGGTTGTGATGTGGACATGGGTCCACTTGCTAAGGTTAGGCCGAAAAATGGATCCGGGTTTGCACTAGCCATGGGGCTTGATGGTGCGGTGTGTAGGTCTGGTTCAGACTGATATTGGTCTGAATCAGAATCAGAGGCTGTTTGGCCCTCTGATGGTGTGGGAGATCACTTAGAGCGGCTTCGACGGTGCCGTCAGGTGTTCCAAATGGTGGTGGTTCGCCTCTTAGGCGTGGGGAAGATCGTGGAGGATCAATTGTGTTCTCTTTTGTGTATGAAACTGGTGGGTATGAGATTTGGACCCCGGCTTCAATGGCTTCCTATTGGCTGAAGGTGGTCTCTTGGCCACCAAGGCTGCCAGAAGACAACGCTTGGCTTGTTCCTCACGGGTGCTTCTACTCAATCGGAAGGGGTCGTTGCCCATTTCGATTGGCAATTCCTCTTAGCTGCCAGCTACTTTGGGGTTCTTGTGGTACTCCTCACAATGGGTTTCTAGACAAATCCCAAGCACTTCCCATAGTTGAAGTAGTCAAGGACTTATGTCCTCAAAGACTGCAGAATTGATTGGACTTAGTGTAAATTTGGTAAATTTGAAGGATTACTCAGTGTCATGAACTGAGTTGGGTTAATTATTTGGTATGGTGTGTTGGTTTGCTTGTTTGTTCTGGTATTTGGTTGTTGCAATATGGTTTATGAATTCATGGTAGTGTTCATATCATGGTTTTGTATGCAAACATAAACATAAATTTGTAAGTAAGTATTGTGATTAACCCTAGATTGCTGGCCTAACTAAATGTCTAACTCGGTGATATTCTTCTTCAAACCAAGAGAAGGTGCTGGGATCTCAACACAATGGGACTAAGCACATATGTAGATCCTCAGGTCACCTCCTGGATGCTAGGTTGGTCAATAGGGAGGATGATTAGCGCTGCGAGAAGCCCTCCTTCTCTACCCCCTCTACCTTCCAGGTCACCCGGTTTTAGTGGGTTGGTAAAAATACCATGGAGTGCCTAGATCTATACGAGCTTACCCTTCGTCGTATCCTAGAATACCCTAGAGGGTGATGACTAGGTAGAGGAGGAAGGGGGAAGCAAGATGGTTATTTTTAAGTTACTTTTAGTTAGACTAGTTCATTTTATTAAGCCTTAATGATTGATTTAACATTTACACATTGTTCATGGATTGATTTGAAGAAAATAAAAATTGGAACTAAAATAGACCTGCAATGGTGGACAGAGGCAGGTGGGCCACACTAACAGTCCTCTAAAACTGAAAATTACTGTTAGTTAGACTTAAATTCAAATTTTGTGTGACAGGCCACACATTTCTGACCAAATCTAGCGAGGGGGCCGCGAGATTTTTCCAGAAATGAGGGAGTGGGTTGCACATAATGAAAAAATAGCCACAACCTAAGTTTTTGGGATGAATTCATGCCTGTCTGGGGATTAAGTGCACCCTGGGCGTGCCTGTTTTCTCATTAGGAGTGCCCCAGTCTCACCTTTTTCCCTAATAAGAGCGCCCTGCTTCGAAAAGGGTTTTTTTTGTGAGGCAGGGTCAGATCTAGTGGACGGTAACTTGTACTTGGGCCAGCCTAACTCAGCTTGGCCTAGAAGAGGCTTTGGCGCTGACTAAAATAGGAAATAAACAATATTTAAGACATATCTAACATAAGATTTTTGAAAACTAGGGTAAAATTTAAAAAACTTGAAAACTTGGAATTTTGGACCAGGGATCCTATGGGATTGACCTGGTATGGTCGCCAAAGCTGTAGTAAGGATTTCTCCTCACTACAAGAGCTAGAATGGCTCCCTTGTGCCTATAGGGCACAAGGGTAGGTTCCTACTCTTTGAGAACATGAAAAAACGAAATGGAAATAGCATAAAAATAACAACAAATTAAACTAAGCTAATATAGTGACAGAAAACTAAAACTAGACTCAACTATGAACTAATAACAGAAAATAAAGAGGGAGATGAAGCCCTTGTGAACCCCTCTACAGAAAACAGGTTAGGGTTCCGCCTCCTTGAAACCTGCAAGCAACCTAAGCTAATACAATGACAAACTTGCAAATAAAAATAATAGTTAGGAAGCAAAAACAATTAAACAAACATGAAATGAAATGTTATACCTCACTTCGGTGGAAATGGGCCACCATGCCCTAGCTCATGGGAGCACCTCTCTCTTGGTTGGGAAGCAATGGCTTTATGGGATGGAGATGGAGGAGAGGGAGTGTGGGTGGTTTGAGAGGCAAAGGTCTCAAAGAATCCATGGGAAGCATAACAATAGGAAAGGGAGGAGTGTTTTGATAGTGACCCCCCACCCTCCTTTTATAGTTTTTCCAAGGGGTTTTAGGGTTTTAAGCCCTTGGTCAGGGTTTTAGCCCCTTTTTTGGGCCTTTAGTCCCTTCCTCCCTAACTTTATCCCCTTTTTGAGGGATTTAGCTCCTAGGGGGCTATTTCGGGCTCCTTTTTGGGGTTTTTATCCCCTTTCTTCATCCTTGGGCTCTTTTGGAGGTGTGGGGGCCAAATGGAAGTTCTGATGGAGTGAAATGAGTGTTGTGAGATGGTTTCCTTGGGTGGTGTAGGCCATTGAGAGTTATGTGGGGGATTTTTGGGTTAACAAAGTGGTTAGGGTATTTGGGGTTATGGGGGTTATAAGAAATTATGGATTGTCATTTTCATATCCATGATAATCATCATCATCATCATCGTCATCATTATCATCATTGTCATTATTTTAATCATCATTTGTGTATCTAATATGCCTTTGTTTGTAGCTATAAACATAAAGATAATTAAGGCCTTCATCTTGTCCATATTATTACACCCATTTCCACCAACCTATCACTAAACTTCATAAAAAAATTCTATTTTTCTACCTTAGAGAACAACTCCCCATCAATGGCACCAAAATGTTTGGGTGTGTTCTACTATCTTAAATACACCTAATATTTAATTATTGACCGGGGTTGGTAGGATTAGACTTGCTACAAATTATATGCGAAAGTAGAGAGGTTCCTATGGCGTTGTATAAATACTTTAATAAACAAAAGATTGAAAAATATTTCAAAATGAAAAACTGGGTCAAACTCCTAAAAATTTAATTATGAATGTAATAAAAAAAAAACATCATACTAGGATAATATCAGACTACTCATTAATTAACTTTTCTTTTTCTTAATCTAAGAATGTGAAAACTTTCATAAAAAACTTCAAAAACTGAGAAAGGTCTAATTTATGAATAAGTACAGAATAAATAAAGAAGCAAGTAGAAAACTTAATTAAGAAGACTTCTCTAATTTTTTGACCTATAAGCATTTTCAGTAAACATACAATTAAAGGAATAAATCCTATACTAATATCAATCTACAAAGTATTGGTGTATTTTCTAGAAATAAACATGTCTAACCATAAGTTCAATATAAACAACGGTGAATTAAACTAAGCCATAGATACAATTATCATATATTACAACGATGATAAATGAGGAAATCAAAGACAAAAAGACAAAATCAAATCATAATTCAAAAACATACTTTGATTGAAAAGAAATACAAAAAGAAAGCTTTTAATAAGCATTTTAAAAATAATCTAACCTAAGGTCCTAGAGGCTGATGTAACTATTACCTAATTATTAAAACATAACATAATTCAAAAAGCCAAAGAAATAATACTGAAAACAGGTTAAAAATAAAATAAGAACACTAAAGGTCAGATGGAAGGCTGGACGAAAGTCTGGAAGGAAGGTCCGAATGACAGTCCAAGCACACTGTCTGAATGAGAGGCTGTATACATAAAATAATAAAAATAGACCTAAATGATTTAATTATCAGCTGATTTTGTGCATATGGAAACAAAATGCATAAATGACAGATTTTAAACTTAATTAATAATTAAAAATGAGCAAAAGGGATTACTAATCTATGGGTATGAAGAGATCATTTCTATTATAAAATAAAACAAACTGAAACATAGATAAACTAATTTACAGTTTAGAAAAAAAGCAACAAAACTAATATCTAACTATAAATTATACCTAAGACTAATTAAATTTTATATATCTGCAAATATATCATTAAGCATTTAACTAAAAGAAAAACTGAAAAAAAAACTACACATGACCTAAGACTAACTAAATTTTATAGGCAAAGACTACATTAACAACATAATGTAAATTATATTAACTACGATAGATACATGTTTCGGAGAACAGAGAAACAAATATAAACAAATTAAAAATAAAACTACTTATCGGTGAGGAAGAGATAACAAAAACTCATATGGAAAGAGAAACCGTGAATTTTCGAGGGGACCTCTCAGCATTCATGGATAATGCCTGGTGAATACTTTCACACACAGTCATAAACAACAAGGCGTAGAGCTTCTATTAGAAAGAAGGAACATAGTTACAATCTTCTTCTCTCAAAACAAACTAACTATCTACCTGATGGATTGATCAATCGCCTATCTCTCTGCATGGAGGTGTTTATATACACACTGTTTTCAAGAGATTGAGCAAGTCGAACCTTTAGTGGTTGACTGCTCTTCTAAATTTAGTCAATCATAAATGGAAATAATTTTTCATAGGCCAGCACATGAGCATCTGCCTCCTTCAGCGTGATCATGGAATCTTCAGCATGAGTAGGGTGTGGTGGTGGTGTAACTACTCCTCCTTTCGCGTGACTAGTGGAGTGGTGTTGGTGCAGAAAATGTATACGATGGGTATTCTAGAAAACAGGTCCTTCATCAGCGTGTATGATGTTGCATGCAGCCCCTTCCCTAGTGCAACTAACGGTGTGGTTTTGAACAAATAAGAGCACACGGTGGGTAGGCCGTTCCATTCTTTAAAGCGTGCATACTGGTAACAATTCAGAGGTTAAGCAAAGGAAGCCATGACCGATCCTTCTAGACTGGAGTCATTCCTCCCTTTGAAAATGTGGGTGATAATCAATGTGATGGTGATATTAGGCTGAGAGGTTCTTCAATCATCAAACACATGGATAGCAGGCTGTTTGTAGAACTGTTTCAACATTAAATGCCTAAAATCAATTATGGATAGCGCGCAGCCTGATTAACGAGCTGGATGGCGAAGCTGGACAACGAGCTACATGATGAGCTGCATGATGAGCTGGACAATGATTGTGCAGATCAGAATGAATGGTAAACTGAATGAGTTTTATTTATAAATTCACCCAATCATACTACATAACCTGTAAACAAATACACCTTTTAATTAATATATCAAATATGCTTTAAATAATATAGATTTGAGTTAATAAAATCATAAAAAATGATATTAATAACCAAAGTTGAATAAACATTAAATATGTTCTTACCTTGTGCTGAATAATGATTTGCATGACATAAAATACACAAAATATCATAAAATATGCATTTAAATGTGTTATTTTAATGCCAAAAATGATAACAAAATGAGGCTTAACATTCCCCCAAACCGGAGAAATGGCAGGTCCCACTGAGCAAAAAAAAAGATAAGAGATCATACTGTCAAAGGGAACTTTGAAATGTGAGCCAACAACATGCATATGCATGAATGAGTGAGTTCATAAAGTTTATAATTAGTTCAACCATGTCCAAAGCAAAACTTTGGACAAGTTGAACAGATGACACAAAAAGTATAAAATTAGTCATTTGATAGTTTACATACATGATTGAGTAAAAGGATAGGGTTACTAACAATGAAATGATAACAAAAAAAACTTTTAAGGTCAAAGCATTCTCATGGAGGTAAAAACTATTTGCCAAAAACAAAATTTGGTTAGCAAATTTTAGTCATAAGTGCTATAATATTGCCAAGTTTAGATAGTCATGTGGTATTTCATTTGGATTATCCTTCGATTCTTCATATAGTCCTCCATATTGATCTTCTGTAAAAATATACCTCATGCTATAACTAAGTTCTATTGCTAATTTATCCTAAAAAACACTTATCATTTTGTCAGAGAAAATAGATCTGTCATAAATAATGAAAATAAAAACAGTCTAATTTTTCCTAATCCTCCCCCCCAAACCAAAGGTATCACGTGTCCTCAAGCCATGAGAAAGAAGATTCGATTGTTTCATATAAAAAAAGTGCTATCATGCTATTTTATTATTTTATAAAAAGAAAAACTAACTAGTAAATGGAAATGATTCAGATATGTATATTCACAAAAAATATAACAGTGCTTAGAAAGACCACTTAAATGGTGATAAGAGAATTGAAAACATGACAGGGGAAAATCTAGTCATCCGTGCCTTATTTTAAAGATATCTTGTCATCATAAGATATTTTGAGTTTACCTCGGAGTGTGTGAGATTTTATTACTATGGGTCACATTTCTAAGATAATGACATCCTATTTATTTGTTGAATTAGATGGCTAGGTCCAATTCCAACTTACAACGATTCTCAAATGACAGTAAAAACAATAGGCCTTAAAAATAAAATTTTGAAAATTTTTCTTCATATTTATTATTATTCTCTAAATCATGTGCATAGTAGTGCATTAACTAGATCTATTTTACCCAATATTTTCCCACTGCCAGCAGGCCTGTTCAGTACCCCGATGGGTTTATCTTGGTGCCATGCAAGCATAGTCCTGCTGCCAGTGAGCCTATTCAGTACCCCGATGGATTTACTTGCATTTATCAAGCTTCCTTGTTTTAAGTTTTTACTTAGCATTGACCTGCTGCTAGCAAGCCTATTTAGTATCCCGACAGGTTTTCCTTGTATAATGATATTAAGTATATGGAATCTGATTGGTACTAGAGCGTGCTAAGCCCTGCCAAAACACATAATTCAATTTTGCAAAAATAATCTTACAAATACTTTTCATACTGGCCTTAATCATAAATTATGTCAAAAGAGAATAACTTAAAGTTGTTCTTTGACCTTATAACCCTTCTTCTTCGTGAAAGATAAATAATTTTCCCCACAGGAAAAAATTCCACCTACTATCGAGTTATCACAAAAAGATATTTTAAGAGACAAGTTTTCATAAAAATTATAGGACAAACTAGTAATCCATAAGTATAGGGTGAGATTCGAAAAAGATAATAATGAAAGTAAGTCTTATCATGCAACTGTTTAAAATAGAAAATCAGAAATATACATGTCTGAATCAAAATCTCAAGACTATCTGAATCATGAAAGGAATGATTAAGAACGATGTACATAGAATTGTTTTTAATTATCACTATAAGCTGCAATTTTTAAGAAAGGTTTAAGATACCTTACAATCATAAATTATCTTTCAGATAACACTCCATGAGCTGCTTATAGATAAAATTCTTATAATCAGATTGCAAAACCACTTGTTAGATGATTCATATTTATTTATAAAATCATATATGACATTACGGAAAGAAAAAGAGTCACCTATAGTACTCTTGTTTATTTAATAAAACAAAAATATATTTACATACTATCCTATTCTACTAAAAAGAAAGAAAACAATTCAAGTATATGAATTCTTCCAATGTAACCATGTTCGAAGAAAAATTAGAAATATACCTTTATCCACATATAAGAAAAATATTACAATGATTACCGGGATATGAAGAATCAGCCGAGCTATTTGATTTAGCAGCAATAAACATTGAAGAAGAGGATGGTACCATGGCTTGGTTCCCTCTTGGAATCATATTTCAATGTGACTCATGTATTCTATGTTTTCTTCTTCATTGGTTATGTCACGAGATTTTCCATTGAACTCTTGGATGTATAAAGAATCTAAGTTTGGTGATGGGGAATATTTAGGTTCTAATGTCCCTCCCTCATCGAATGGGAGGCATTCCAGGTTGATCTTGTCTTCTTGTGGAAAAGGCCAAGTAGAAACTTCACTTTCTTCCGCAGTCTTTACAATCCCTTGATCTATAACCTCTCCAAATATTGTATGAATTTCTTACAATAATGTTGGTGAGGTAGGTAAGGTGGGTAAATGTTGCAGTTCAACACTGTAAGCATATTATGCTGCTTTATTTTTGTTAGAATGTGGTTTGGATTGAACATAAATGTGTGTAAGGTATGAAGGAGGTTTATGAGAAGGTGATTGTGGTAGGTGTAATTGACTAGCTTGTGTGGTTAATACCACCTAGAAAATGGGATATTGTTGAAAATATTGTAGAACAAGAAGTATTGCATCATAAGAGAGAGTATCCCTATGATCATCAGATGGGACATAAAGGATTTGTGAACAAGGTTGATAGGGGTTAAGATGAGGCTGATGAGAGGGTATATTTCTACTAATCTTGAATTTTCCTCTTGAATACCTTCTACATAATTCACAAACATTATCATAGGATAACTAAAATATGTCATTTGTTCCCATCAGACTTAAAATTTCTAGATATTCATTTTCTATGCCTTTGAGTAATTTTTTTTTCAAGGCATCCTTTCCTAACTGTCTTAGTTTTGATCTTTGAAGGTTGTGTTGAAAGTGTTTGACATAATTTTCCAAAGTTTCTTCTTCTCCCTATGTTATTTCAAAGATGTCCTCATTGACCCTGAAATAATCTTGGTATCTTTTCAATAACATATGTTCCATGTCTTCCCAAGTTTGAATGAAATTCCCACCTAGGCTCATGAACCATCGGAGGGCTGCTCCTTTCAAAGTAAGAGGGAAAAAATTCATATTTTGAACATTGGATCCTTTTCAAGGTCCTAGATATATTGAACCTATCTAGGTCGAGGAGGAGGCACATAACATGGAGAGCCTCTATCAGATGACCACAAACCAGAGCGACTACATCAATCCAACTGCAGAAGGGAATATTAGTTGGCAATGCGATAGCTCATGCGCATCAGATTCAGATGTTGGTCTAGAAAACTGGCAGAATAGACTTCACAAAGTCTCAGCGCGCAGGTGCATGTACTTGACTAAGTCACTACAATGGATTGGCACATAGATCAATGAGATTCCATCCTTTCATGGTCTAATAGATATCCAGGAATTTCTCGAGCAGTTTGAACAATAGATCCCTCACAAGCAAAGGATCGCAGCTATGGACCTTGCAGTACGAGCCACACCTGCAAGATGGTGGTATGCACATAAAGAGAACATCGCATCATGGGATGATATTAAGAGATTCATGGCGATCAGATTTTCTGTCGACAGCGAGTATGTCCAACAAAAATACACAGGAGAGAGTGACCCCAGATCACACATTTAGACATGTGAACAAAATTGGTTGGACATTCCCGAGGATGAATGGGTTCACCGATTCATTCATACTTTGGATACAGTTCCAAGGAACTGGTATACAGAGACTGAACTGCGCAAGGGAATGAAAACATGGCCACTTATGATAGACATCTTCCTACTCACCTTCACTTTTGAATCTGAGTATCCAAAGGTTGATCAGGCCCTACAAGTAATAAAGAGTAAGATATTTGAGGATTGTACCATATCAGTGTCAGCTCAACCTGAGTGGGCTATCTAGCTAAAAGAGGCGTTAGATTGTTATAATTTCGCATCTGAGCCAGATGAGGAGGATGAGGATCCTCGCAACACCAAAATTCCAGAGTCAGAAGGAACTCGCGATGTTGAGGGACCTCAGTTAGAAATTCCAGCAATCACAGATCCCATTAAGATTAAAAAGATCAATATTGGCACAGACACAGAACCTAAGTTTGCCTCTATTGGAGACTATGGGAATGATGAAACAGTCGGACAGATTGCAGACTTGCTACATGACTATCAGGACCTATTTCCCACCAAGTTCACAGAGATGAAGGGAATAGTTGGAGACCTGGGAGTCATGAGGATACCGTTGAAGGAGGATGCTAGACCAGTCAAGCAGTTCCCATATAGACTGAATACACGGTATAAAGAAAAAGTAAAGGATGAGATCGATAAGATGCTAGCAGCAGGCATCATTGAGCCTGTAGAAGAAAGCAAATGGGTTAGCCCCATGGTCGTACAAGAGAAGAAAAGTAAAGGAGACATCAGGATCTGTGTCGATCTGTGCAAGCTCAACGATGCATCACTTCACGATCCATTTCCAACACCGTTCACTGATAAGGTATTAGACAATGTGAGAGGACATGAGGTCTACTCCTTCACTGATGGCTTTTCAGGCTACCATCAGATCAGAATACATCCAGAAGATCGATCAAAGGACACCTTTGCAACAGAATGGGGCTCATTCTAGTATATGGTAATGCCCTTTGGTCTTAAGAATGCACCAGCTATATTTTCTAGAGTAGTAGTTGCTGTATTTAAAGAATACAACCATAAATTCCTAGAAGTATATTTTGATGATTGGACTGTATTTGGACTAATTGACAAGCACATAGGAGATTTAAGACTGATGTTAGAGAAATGTAGGCAGTACCATATTTCTCTAAACTTGAAGAAATGTATATTTTGTGCACCATTTGGTATTTTGTTGGGTCACATTGTTTGCAGACAAGGCTTGATGGTAGATCCCGCAAAGATTGCCATCATTGTAAATCTTCTAGCACCCAACTCAGTCAAGCAACTGAGGACAATACTTGGTCATACCGGGTATTACAGAAAGTTCATCAAGGGCTACACAAAGATTACAACACCAATGGAGAAATTGCTAAAGAAAGATGTAAAATTCCTATGGAATGAGGAATGTCAGTAGAGTCTAGACACACTTAAAGAAAAGATGGTTACAACGCCCATCCTAGTATTTCCAGACTGGAATAAGCCATTTCATGTACATGTGGATGCATCTGGCATCGCACTAGGGGTTGTCTTAACGCAAGCAGGAGAAGGGGACATTGATCATCCTATCGCATACTCTAGTAGAAAGCTATCGACAGTAGAAAAGAACTACACCATGACAAAAAGAGAAGGATTAGCTATGGTGTATGCACTGCAGAAGTTTAGGCACTACCTATTGGGTGCCTCGTTTAGGATGTTTACTGACCATTCCGCATTGAAGTATCTGGTCAATAAGCCAGTGTTAGGGGGGAGAATCTACAGATGGTTACTCCTCTTTCAGGAGTATGATTTT
>LPNX010095074.1:140658-154820 GCA_001517045.1 Pseudotsuga menziesii
TGCTGGACCTGATCATCTATGGTGGATAGACTTAGGAGAAGAACCAAGTAACCTAAAGGACAATTTGCCAGATGCGCAGTTGTTTTCTATCCAGATCATGAACGACTACTATGCTAATATTATTCACTTTCTCACTACAGGATTAGCGCCTGATGAGTCTACCAAGCAGCAAAAGAAGCAGTTGGTTGCTAAAACAGCAGACTTCACCCTGATCGGAGGACACCTATACAAGTTAGGACCAGATGAAGTTTTTTGCAGATGTGTGATGCCGCATGAAAAAGATGCTATTATAAGAGAAGCACATTCAGGGACCGCAGGAGGTCATTTCGCCGGAAAGCCGACTGCGCAGAAAATCCTAGATGCAGGGTTATGGTGGCCTACATTGCATAAGGACACCAAGGACTTTTGCAGATGTTGCAATATCTGCCAGAGGGTAGGAAAACCCTCGTGACGCAATGAAATGACGCTGCGACTACAGGTTACACTGCGCGCATTTGACAAGTGGGCTATAGACTTTGTGGGTCCTATCAACCCACCAAGAAAGCGCACTGGCACGAGATATATTATCACTGGAATAGAGTACCTCACTAGATGGGCAGAGGCTAAAGCAGTAAGGAATTGTGATGCTGCTACAGCTTCACAGTTCCTTTTTGAGAACATCATCAGTAGATTTGGCTGCCCCATAATTTTGATGAGCGATCAAGGCACACATTTCTTGAACCGCACCATTGAGGCCTTGACAGAAGAATTCCAGATTCACCACCATAAGAGCACTCCCTACCACCCACAGGCTAACGGTACGGTGGAGGCCTTTAATAATATTTTAGAAAACGCTCTTACTAAGATCTGCAATAGCCAAAGGAATGATTGGGATCTCAGAGTTAACGTTGTACTATGGGCGTATAGGACCACATGCAAGAAGCTCACAGGACACACACCTTTCAGCTTGGTGTATGGACAGGAGGCTGTTATGCCTATGGAGTATATTATTCCCATTTTAAGAATCGCTCAATTCACCGGGATGACTAATACAGACATAGTGGAGGAAAGGCTAGCACAACTGCTTACCTTAGAGGAAGACAGATTCATCACCGGATTCCATCAGAAAGTGCAGAAGGCATGAGAAAAATCTTGGCATGAAAGACACATTAAGAGTAAGACTTTCCAGATTGGAGACCTAGTACTCCTCTATGACAGTAAATTCATTAAGTTTCCAGGGAAGTTCAAGACGCATTGGCTGGGGCCATATCAGAAACAACAAGTTACAGAGGGAGGTGTCGTTCAGCTCAGCCAGCTGAATGGGGAGCTTCTTCCCACATGGATTAATGGCAATAGGCTTAAGCTCTATAGCGATAGCCACCCCACCTCTTATCCCTAGCTTAGCCAGTTTATGGTGGTGTAGATGTCCAGTGTAGTTGAAAGGAGGCATCACACCGAGAAATAGTCTACATCGGCAGGTATTATAAGTATGAGGAATCGCATAAGGTCGGTTCATTTTGTGCAAGTCAATAATGGCTTGCGGGGGGGGGGGAAACGCTTGTTTGTTTGCGCAGGTGATGAGGTGTTTCAGCGCAGCAATGCGATGTTTCCCCGTGCCACGTATCCAGTTTTTGCAATCGACAGAGGGCCAGTCAAGTCACCTTCTGACAGGCAGTTAATGAAGAAATGACCAATATACCTTACCGTAGATTTGGCAGTAGCATAATTAAGTTTCCAGATTTGGAAAATCTTCGACGAGATCGGCGCCTGTACATACACGTTTCGAGGGAGATGTGATTGGATTTCAGCATTTATGGAGGATCGGATGATGGGTGTGGTCTTGTCCATGTAATTATTACAGGTTCAGCCAAGGTGACCATTGCGTCCGGGATTGTTTCCTTCAGCATAAAAGAAAAAATTGTTCAATTGAGAGGGTTACACTTGCAAAAAACCGAGAGCTATATAGTAAGCTGTTAAGAGTCCCCTATGCAGATTTCACCCCATTACAGAGTGCTGTGATTCCAAGAGTTCGAAGCCATTGCACGCCCAGGGTATTCCACCAAGTGGGTTCTGTCTCAGGATGAACCTTTGGAAGACATGCTGAGATGTTTCGCCCTTGGTGGCCGTAGGTCCGCTATGACGACACTGCCCAGGGTTGTGAAATTAGGTACATCATAGGTCAGACAGCCGCCAAGGATGAAGAGTCAAGCATAGGATGTAGAAGATGTCATCAAAGACTCTGCTAAGGAGAAGAAGAAAGTCAAGCCAATCACTGAAGATAAGAAAGCAGAGCAGAAGAATGATGAGAAGAAATCTTCCGCCAGGAAGAAAGTAAAAATGAGAAAAAGAAAGCAACGGGAGAAGGAAGATGACCTATCTCATCAGCTAAGAGAAGAACAAGAGGTTCCAGAGGTTAAGAATGAAAATATGTGGAACCCGAGTCACATGAATACCTGGAGCGAGTTGCTGAGAAGAAAAGTGAAAGGGAAAACAAACCGAGCAAGCAGAACTTCAAGATGTAGACAAAGGATTGTTCTCGAAACGGAATTCATGGTTTGTATCTATTTTGTAGAGAGGGCTCTAGACTGAATGAAATGTTTGAGAAGGATGGAAGATACATATTTTCCTTGTGATAAAAGTTCTAACCCAGATAAAGAGGAAAGGATATCTGTGGAAGACTTCTCAACACTAGAAGGTTCTTAAAAAGTTTCAGGAGCAACGAAAGCAAGACCATGTATAAGGGCAGGAAAGATAAGAGAGCCCAATGAACTAAGTTACAGTGACTATAGAGAGCATGTCGAAGGGATGCAGAAGGAAGTCGCAGGAAGCCAAGGAGAAGCTACAGCAGGAGAAGCCCGCTGGTAGTGGATCAAGGGCGAGCCACAAGTACGTGTTAGGGGATTGTTGGAGTAGGGTCTCGCAGCTATAGAAGAAGCTGCTATTTTGACAGATAGATAGTTTTGGTGGAGATATAAGAGGTAGAGCTACGACACTGTAGCAGGTTTCTAGCTACATATCAGAGCCAGAAAACATGACGTAGAAGATAGAGAAGTCAAGGAAGACGACGGTACCTGAGCGGCCGAGAAGAGAGAGCTCACACACTGCATTGAAGGTAGTGGCGGAATATAAGAGGGCTCAACTACCCTCATAAAGGAAAAGGAGCAACGAGGCCGAGGCATTGAAGATGAAGGACAAAAAAAGGGAAGCAGTGCTGGTACCCATGGTTAGCGCTGGGAAGCATGGAAGACTGCAGGAAGATGTGGTGAAGGGAAGCGGTGCATTGTACCCATGATCAGCGTCGGGAAGCATGGAAGACCATAGAGAGATGTGGTGTGATGGATAGCGGCTACCTTAAAGTACAGATACGTCGACTGTCACTAGTTAGGGTTTGGGTTACTATTGGGACAGGCCCACAGTGTTGTAATGGTATGACCTTCGGGCTGCCTATAAAGGGATATATTTTGTACTGTAAAAGGGTTGGTTGGTGGGTTGGTTGGTTGGTTCGTTCAGTTGTTAGTTGTTTTGTAGAATATTAGACAGTTGTAGAAGCCAAGCTCTAGTTCTGTTATTAGCTGTAGTATCTTACTGTAACCAGTAGCTGGCTCATTGAGCATGCATGTAATGATCCGCAGGGATCGACAGAGAGGGAAGAGTATATTGTAAGAGGTGCAATATAGAGATAGAAAAGAGATCTAAGAGAGAAGATCTTAGGTTGCATATGCGGTGCAACAGAACTGTGTTTACCTTCCCCTGAGCTATAATAGAAACACAGTTCTATAAACATAACTTCCATCCTGGAGGTGAACCACGTTAAATTCGTGTGTTATGTGATTGCTTTGTGTGTTGTGTTTATTTGATGCATATGTCAGTTATTTTATGAGCCTTGTTTACAGTTTAATGTATGTATGCATCGTTCAGTTTGCAGTAATATAAAAGGATAGGCATAAGTTGAAGTTGTTGGCATGTTGTATGCCGGTTCATTTATGCTTTACTTGAAACAGTCACTAGTCGCAATGTTAAACAGCCTGTTATGTTGATTCTTGCAAGTCGACACGAACAACGCTAAGTGCGTTGAGCCGTGGGAGTAGGGTATCGTAGGGAGGTAATACCACCCTGGCAGAGGATCTGCAGTGCGTGATACTGTATCTTAAGGACTTAGCGTTGGGAGGAAGTTACGTGTCGCATGGTGCGCGGTGATACGATAAGGCTGGAGTCATCGTGAGTCAGTGGAAGTTGCGCGACGTAGAAAGGGACCGCACGATGGAAAGAGATAGATCTTGTGGCTAGAAGGGCTGCGAGACATGAAGATCACCTGACGTGAGCCGAGGGTCATGCGACGCGCAGAGAAATAGGCCTCGCAGCTAGAAGAGATACAAGTCACAAGTAGGATGCCACAGAACCTGGTCCAAGACGCTTGAGTCCTTGGCCAACCCATTAGAATCACTTCGGGTGAGACTTCAGGCCGCTTCACGGTCTGTCGCTGAAAGGGCCAGTGAGCTAGGGGTGTTGTTGGTTAAATACAGTAAACCTGGGTCTGCCCATGATAGCCAACAGCATCTTCCTTTTCTAAGCATCTGAGAAGAACCTCGTCATAATTATTTCTGAATAATACTCCTTCAACAAGTTGATATGCGGCTGAATTAAGACGCAACGCCCTTCTTTGTTTGGAAATCCAATGTTCTGGAAATAGCCCTACCTGCAGGTAATGCACAAGGTCTCTATACCAAGACTCGAGAGCTATAAACAATGGACATACCTCCATTACGTGTAATTCGACTTCATCTTCCCAGGCGTGTTCTTCATTTTTTTCATTTTCAGTCATCTGTTTGCACAACCCTTGTCCTTTAACTATCGATGCTAGCTTGAATTCAAGGTCGTACTCTTGAAGAGCTGTTACCCAGTTGCCTCTTCTTTCTCCTAACTCCTTTTGTATAAGAAAAGACCTCACAGCTGGGTAGGGGACGATCACCTTGGTTCTATTTTTTAAATATAAGGTCTGAATTGCTTTACTGCTTTGAATATAGCATAAGCTTGTTTATCAATAGCTGGGTAATTCAATTCACCCCCCTGTAGACCAGTACTCATAAAGGATATTGGGAATTCATCCCCCCCCATCTTCCTTTTGGGTGAGCACAGCTGCTAGTGAATCATCGGATGCGAAGGTATACAAGATAAAATCTTTGTCAAGATTTGGGCTTTTCAGGGAGGGTGCATGTGCAATAGCAGTTTTGATTTTGATGAATGTGCTCTTCTCACTTTCAGTCCACTTGAATAGTGCCTTTTTCTTTACCATCTGCTGCAATGGCTTGACAATCTGAGCAAAATCAGGCACAAACCTTCGCACGAAATTTATCATTCCTGTTAACACATATATTTAGCACAGAGATGAAAAAACTTTGATGAAAGAGAAATAATAAGTATCTTGCCAAACTTTGGTTAAAAGATATAGTATAAGAGTATCATGGCGAGTGAAAACGATGAAGATCTAATGGTGCGGAGTGAAGAGTTGAAGATCAACGGTCTACGACACCCACGCTCTCCAAAGGTGCAAGGAAGATAAATTATATCCGGGCGTTTAATAACATACATAGATCAACGGCTGTTCATTTGGCTTGAAGAGATCCACGGCCCGTATTGGTTCCGCTTTATGGACATGTGCAATGGATAAAACAATGGAGCCTAGCGGAATTTGATATTTGCCACCCAATCTGACGGCTGACAGATCATGGTCGATCGCATCTACGGCTATGGAGGATTCCGGAGCATAAAGTTGCACGGGGGATAATTTCAGGAAGCCCAGTGGAATTAGATACGTGTAATCTAATCCGATGGTGGGTAAACACAGGTATATCAAATCAATGGCTGAGGATATTTCCAAAGCTCAGACTTGCATGGTAGATAAGACTCAAGTTCTTGGCGGAATCGGGTACGTGTCTTTCAATTTGACGGCGGGAAATAAGAGTCGGTTTCATCGACGGCTGGAGATGACTCCGAAATGGAGACTTGCATGAAGGTTATGACCAGAGACCCCGGGTGGAATTTAATTATGTGGTGCTTAATCTAACAGTTAAAAATCAAAGGCGATGTGGATCAACGGTTACAAATGAGTTCGGAGTGTGGAAACGTAGGGCAGATAGAGGTAGAAGGTGGTCGCGGAATATAAACCGCTGTCCACGCGTCGAATTGTGATATACTCCGGAGGCTAGAGTGGTTTCGTGTAAACCATCGAGGGAGCACTCCGGAGTGGGGCCTTATAAAAGGAAGGTTGACTTGTCCGATGGGTATTATGTTGATTGGCTCCAGCAGGTGAAAAGGACATGCGGGTTTGTCAACCTGCGACTATCATTTTCAAGTATACCACCACATATAACAGGTAAGGCCTAAGCTCTCGTAATCCATCTGTCTGTTTGCTATTTATCGATTGAATTATGGATAAAGACAAGGATTTTGATGCTACGAGTAAGAAGTCTGCACAGTCCAAAAACTTCTCTGGTTTCTGCTAGAGATGCTGAAAGAAATACATTCAAGTTAGCCATGGTAAACAACAAGAAAATGTCAGAAATGGAGATCAGTTGGAAAAGATCAGTATACCAGATAAGATACAACTTCATAAACAAACCAATGATATCATTTACTCAGACCTGTTGCAGGCCATGAAAAGAATAAACAAATTGCAAAGTCTGATAGATAAGTTAGAGATCCAGTTAAAACATGAAAGAGTTGAGAATAAGGCAAATGCTATCCAGATCAAAAAGCTTCAAATAGATATTGTCAGTTCAGATAACACCCAGGCAGTTAGGAGAATGCTAGAAGAGAAAGACAACGCTCTCCAAGTGTTGAGGAAAAAATTGAAAATCCCAGGTTCTGAACATGTTCAGTCCTCTGAGTTATTGGCTTTGCAGGAAGAAAAGGACAAGATCCATCAAGAGATGATGGAGTATAATGGGAGAGCTGTTGAGTTATAGGAAGAAAAGGACAAATGGGAAGGTGAAAGAAATGAACTGTTATCTCATATTTCCTTGATGAAAAGGAGATTATGGAGGAGCTAATGAGTCAGACTCCCACAGGTGAAGACTTGTCCATCGTGAATATAGAGAAGCCGTTGGGCAATTTTTCTGCAGATGATCTGCTCGTGCCTATGTCCCATGTTAGTCTCAAAGATGAAGAAATCAAAGAACTAAAGACAGAGAATGCAAAGATCAATTCTGAACTGGCCAAAATGAATGAAAACAAAAACAAAATATTACAAGATAGAAACCAGTTGCAGAAAAAGTTCAATGAATTGAAGGAGAAAAGCATTAATAAAGTTCCCCTGCAAGGAGCAAAACACATTATTTGGGACACATTATCTATTGAGATTACCAAATTTAGGTATTATCTGAATTTCATTGATGATCAGAATATTTTGATCAATTTGGCCCATCAAAGATTAAAGCTAGTGAATGAACACATGGGAAAAATACCTCTCGCCATAGCTCAAAATGTGCTGAACTTTTTAAACTCATTGACTTATCAAAAGTTACATGATTTAGGGATAAAAGATAGGATATCCATAGTGCTGTGGGATAAGAAATTTATTCACAAACATCATTTAATGAAGATGGTCCAGGACAGAACAGATGAAATGGTTACACAGCTTAATAACTTCAAGCAGGAGTTCAAGGAGCTTTTTGAGGACGGCCTACCTTATTTCTGGGACGAAGAGGGATGGATGTTCTCTCAAGAGCATTATCACAGCTTTCTATTTCAGAATCACATGGACCATGTTATAGCGGATTTGACCACACTAGGTGAATCACACATTGTATGGCCTTCCACTGTCCCGCTGCAGACTCATTATTCCCTATGGACCATTTGTTGTCTTTTGATGTATCATTTACCATCCCTAAAAACATTAGAAAAATGATATATGCGTCTTTTCCCCGATAACCGCGTACATACATGGATATTCCCTCTATAGTCGCATACATCGGGATGTGTGCATAATCCAAAACTGTTGGAGCGTTCCTTGACTTGGATCCGACTCATATGACTCCTGGCCTTCCATATGCCTTGAGATCGCACGAATTCGACCTTTCAGTATCACTTTGAAAAGCTATATAAGGAACCATTGAGACATTGAAAGCATAAGAGAGAATTGAGAGTATCGAAACTATAGTCCATTGTTGCCAGAACTATACTTGAGTCTGCATCCCTTTGTCCCTTTGGAGCACTGTTGTGTTCTTCCCAAGCTTTCCTTTGTTAGCGAGCTTGCTATCGGAGTGATGGATGATTGAGGTGGTGGAGGCCCAAGTGGGGGATTCAGTTTCTCCGGTTCGCAGACGTGCCATCAGAGGTTGTCACTTGTAATCTCTGATTCATATTAATAGAAATATCTTTTCCTGTCCAGTAATGTGTATTTGAATGAATGTTGCATCCATTGGAATATGTCAAATGGTTATACATTATTGATTATATATGATAGAATAGATCTAACACCATGAAATATAGTATGCTTGTATTGTTTACTTGTTGTTGAGGACATGCTATAACAATTCAAGCTGAAGATTGGAAAGCTCAACGAGGATCTACTTCAACCGTCCGGAATAAGGTATGAGGTTCGATCCTTTAGTGTTAGATTGTTTTATTTCTATTGCATATTGGGAAATATTGATTTCTAGAGTCTAGCTGTCTGTTGTGGTACCCCAAGCCATAGGAATTTCTCTCTGTAACAAAATTGGCGACTCCACTGGGGAGTTCCTAGTAATTGTCCTTTGGGGGTTGATCTCTTGGCATTCAATGTATTTGAATTGCTCTCTCTCTCTTGTTTTTGTGTCGGGTATGGGGGCATGTATGCCTAGTAGAGCCTGATTGGTGTGAATTTAGCCTCAGCCCGTCTGTTTTCCTGGAATTTTTGCATCTTTTTCTTCCTGTACGCGGGTTTGTTACTTACAGTCGCGTATACACGCGGTTTCCCCTGGGATTTCTGCGTATACACGCGGGTTCACTGTGCACAGTCGCGTATACCCTGGTTTTTTACCTTTTGTGGAAGATAGTGGATTGCTGGGTGAATGCTGTTAGTTGCTGAGTCTCCTTTGGCACTGCCTGAGTCTGTTAATACCTCTGTTCTTGACCAGAAACATTTTTTTTTAGCCTAAATTTTTTCTTCAGCATTTGAAGAAGAAATTGTGCATTCACGTAGTACGCATACCCTGTTTTCATGGACACAATGCATTTGCATTGATTGTTAGGTGTGCATTTTTATTATTGTTGTGTCATAACACCATTAGTTGCACAACCATATCCTATTTTTGAGTAATAAAGCCAACTAAAATCAACGCTAAATAAAATGAATTACACTCTTTTCTTTTTTAGGGTGCACCAACAAGCTTAGGTTTTAGGATCTTGGAATAGTTCATTGTAAGTTAATTCTCCAAGATCACTAAACTACAACAACTAGGTGTCTTTCCAGGGAGTGTGTGAAATCCTTGGTATAACCAGCGTTCTCAGGAAGCTCCTCTCAAAAGGGAGTCAAGCACTAGGCAGTGTGAGCGGTTGTTGATCGGGATAACCCGTGGTTGGTAACTGTGTAGCACCAGCGATATAGCCAGGATTGTATTCGTATCTGGGGGCTCTTTCGAGATTTTCGGGCTTTGCTACCCTGCCCATATGGTCAATCCCGCCTACGACTATTCGCCTGAGTGTTGATTATATTGAGGTGACCTTAGTGACCTTACCTAGGATATCGAGGGGGTACGTGTAGAGGTTATTCTGCATGTGTCCCGGCTAGGTTGGGGTCGGACAGCACAGTCACTTTACGCGTTGAATATGAGGGCCACAATAATTGGTTTCGAACCTCCACTTGTGGTGACAAGGGCCTCTCAAGACTCTCTTAGGTGAGACATACTGGCCACATTCAGGAGCTCACTTATCCAGCCCTTGTTTGCTTGCTTTTGGCTTTAGTTTTTATAGTGATTGCTCTGTGCATGCTAGTTGGCCTAGGGTTGACGTAGTTAGAGAGTCTTTGCTTTTTTGTTGAGTCATTGTGGATTCGGGTACGGTTCTGCGGCGTTCTCATCCGTTAGCAGGACTTCCACCTTCCACTTATCCTCCTCCTTTGGGAGAGGGGCCTAGATTGTCCAGGTGGACTATGTCACACACTGATTCACACACCATGGGGGATCATTCAGAGACTATTCCTGAGCCACCTCCTCCCATTCGTATTGACGATGGGGACCTTACTCCTACATACGATCCCTCACCTGACCTAGCTGAGTTTGGTCCCGTGATTTACCAGATAGGATCTTTGCATGATAGACCTACTTACACTAGGCCGGATTCCCCATTGACACGCTACCGGTATGGAATGTCGGAAGATGTCGAGACTCACTTTGACCCTCCTAGCACCAGCTATGGCAGTTATGCTACGACTGGTTTTCCTATGCATGATTTGACATTTCATGTTGAATCCGATTTTGACCCTAACACTATGCCTGGGGGCAATCCCATGAGTTACCTTGCGGAGAGGTTTGGGAGCACTAGTCACATTGCACCTTCCATCCCAGTGGTGGAAGCTCCATCTTATATACCTCCTAGGCCTAGAGTTAGTGATCCCATAGAGATACCAGGTTCTATATGAGTGACGATAGGCACTAGTACATATCTTCTTACAGAGATTCCTTCGTCCTCGCTTCTGATTTCTTCAAATGCAAACCATCCACATTACTCTCGTGGTCCTTCGATTTGGCACGTAGCTATGAGTTAGATCCGTACTGTGGTTACTAGACCAATTGTGTCTCAAGCCTACATACCACCCGTGGTTTCGGGGGGTTATGTTCATGTTTCTAGAGGTCAGATTGGTACTTCTTCGACATATATTCCTACTTTCGGAATGTATATCCCTACCTATGGAGTCTCTCATGGGACATCGCAAGCGGTGACCTATGGACCCTATTATGGGGTGCAGTATGGACAGGCTACTTCACCTTATGGAGGCGGGTATTCACAACCTACTTACTCTCCTAACTATGGCTTTGTAGCTCCTACTAGTCAAGGTCCACCTCATTATGCTACTTCCACGCCACCCTATACGGGTCATACAGGAGGAGGTCACTATGGCCAAGGTCATGGTGGTAATCAATCCTATGTGAGCCAGGGAGCGGTCCCTAAACCTCATCATGCTAAGCTCCCTTTCCTCGCGACACTCAATTTACCTGACTTATCGAGACTTACGAACGATCCTGTGGCTCATGACCTGGCTTGGCCGGCTGTCCCTACCAAGCTTCCTTCGGACATACCTAAGTTCGAAGGAAAACTAGGAGAGGATCCGAGTGAACACGTTACGACATTCCACCTATGGTGCTCTTCCAATTCATTGCATCAGGACTCAGTCTGTTTGAGACTATTTCAACACACCCTTACAGGGCCTGCGGTGAAATGGTATATAGAGTTACCTAGGGGTGCCTTTACTTTGTTCAACGACCTTGCGATGAGTTTCCTTAATCACTTCCAACTACCGGTACGTTATGATGTTGGTACTAAACTCTTGTCGACATTTCGGTAAGATAAAGCCACCCATATTTCTGATCATATTCAGGAGTGGCGTAGATGGAAGAGATTAATCAAAGCCTTTATACCACCGGAATTCCTCCTTGAGTGGTTCCTCAAATCTTTATTGCCATATATCGTGAAGGATGTTTTTACATCCGGAGTGTAGAATGAGGAACATGCCATCTTTAGGGCACAGGAACTAGACTTGATCTATGCTCAGTTTGGTTTATTATATGAGATTATACCTAATGCCCCTCGTTCTAGTTTTGATCCAAAGGTCAAACCTGGACCACATACCGATGGCATTGTGGGTAGTGCAAGTAAGAAACCTACAGGTTCGGTTGTGAAACAAGTTTCTCCGTTGTCAATCAACCAATCTGCCTCGGGACAAGCTACAGCTTCGTCTCAGCCCACCCAAATGGTGAATGTACTTGCTGTGCAATCGTTTGACCAGAAGGGTAACCAACAACCTGGACGGAATAGAAAAAAGGGTAAAAACAATAATAAGAAGGGTGGGAATAAAAATGAGAATGCCAACAATAATGACAAGAACAATAAAAATGCTGGGGGGGACAAGTAGAATAAGCGTAAGGTTAAGTTTCCTTGCAAGCTTTGTAAGGACGACCACCTCACTTACTTGTGCCCTAGGATGGATGAAGCTTCGAAGTTCACAGCACAAGGCCCAGCTGTGTTAACGAACCCTTTACCGCATAACCAAAATATGAACTCGAAGTCCCATGATCAATTTAATGATGAAGATACACCTGAAACTAGTGGTCGTGGGTGCATCAATATGGTCCGTGCCGTGAAATTTGTGAAGCGTGCGAAAGATTATTCTTCGTCACAACCCAACCCAGGCAAAGAACTTGATCCACCAGGAACCCCTTTGCGTATTGAGAAACTTGCGGATAAGCATGAAGCTGCACCTCGCATTCCTAAGGGGGTACTTAAGCATTCGGGGCATAATCCAAATGCCCGAGCCACCCAGAACTATTCAGTTGTCGAGGACTTGGTTCATACTCCTTGTGCGATGTCTGCATTGGAAGTGCTTCATAGTTGTTCGTCGTAAAGGAAGGCTTTGCTTTCCGCTCTTGGTGTGAATGGTGATGATTCTTCCTCAGTGATCAAGTTTGAAACCGCAGGACATCAGCCTCGCTTGCCCTACTATGTGTCCCTTTTGGTGCATGTAGAATGTCTTAATATGATCATCAAGCGTACTGTGATTGGCAAGGGCGCTGCTACTTCTGTGATGTCTTTGTCTTGTTGGAAGGGTCTTGGTTCTCCTGAGTTGTCAAAGTATACGACCATGTTAACTTCTTTTGATGGGAGATCGTTTAGGCCGCACGGGATCCTTCCTTCCCTTAAACTCCGTTTGGGAGGGAAGACCGTTGCGATAGAGGTTGAGGTGGTTGATGCACCCCATGACTACAATCTCTTACTGGGAAGGAATTGGATGTATAGTATGCAAGCCATTGCGTCTTCCGTATTTCACGTTTTATGCTTTCCTCATAATGGGAAGATTGTGACGATTGATCAGATGTCATTCAAGAATCTGCCTGTTAGTGCATCTTCAGAAGCTTCGGTTCCGAAAGTTGAACATTCCCAGTCGGCAACTGGGAGTGTCGGTGTAGGTATGTATCCCTCCCTCATGGGAACCTTTAGTTGTCCTGCACCCGTCCTCATGATAGGATCTAGTTTCAATGGTGCTTCCACGTCTACGAGATCGGTGCCTTTTCGCACAAATCATATGGGAGATAATTGGATTCTTCCATCGCTGAGTCCTTCGAGTGAGGCCATTGAGACGAGTGTGTCATTGCCTGCAGCCAGGATAGCTTACCAAGCTAATCTTCAATCTGCTGTAGAGCCTTGTCCTTCCTCTTCCCGGACAGAGGAGGAAGACCTGTATGTACTGCCGGGGGTAGTATAGTCTTCTCAGGCCCATGACTGCCTTGATAGGGTTTTCCCTTCAGATGAAGTCGTTATCGAGGCTAGGTTGGGAGTTGAGCCACCGTGGGAGGAATTCTATCATAGATCGGACTTTCTTCCGGAGCTTGACCACATGGAGCATGAAAATATTCCTTCGTTGAAGTTAGTTGTAGAACTCTTACCAGACACTTCACCTTTGGAGGAGCATTTGGTTCACCTTGAGCAACTCGATGAGCAGCGTAGAGATTCCTTGGTGACTCTAGAGGTTAATAAGCATTGCGTGAAGGCCCAATACGATAAGTCTGTCCGTCCAAGAGTGTTTAGTGAGGGAGAGTTGGTCCTTTTGTGGGATCAATCGAAAGAACCCTTGGGGGCAGGGAAGTTCAATCCTATGTGGCATGGTCCTTACGTGGTCAAGCGTGTATTAGAGAAGGGTGCCTACGAGTTAGTGGATTACGAAGGGACAGCCTTGGTGGAGCCTAGAAATGGGCTCTATCTTAAAAAGTACTATGCATGATCTTTAGCCAAGGTTGTTTGTTGTATATTATTGTACAATTTTTTTGAATAGTTAGGTCTTGTTTATCGTGATCGGGTTTGTGATTAGTTTCCATTTTTTGTGGCAGATGTCAATGGAATATTCCACCTACATAGGATTCGCGGATGGTGCAAGCCATCACACTCAACACTCAGCCTCAGCTGCTTGGGTGATTTTTACTCCTATGGGTCAT